>LQNS02278089.1:17175677-17200655 GCA_001587735.2 Parhyale hawaiensis | reverse complement strand
GATATTTTGCAGCTCAAGTAGCTGGCCAGTCGTGAGCGGGAGACTGAATGAAATAAATCGAAAAAATACGGTGATATGTTCAAGAAAACCATATACGAAGGTCTGAGGTCCCACACCTAAATCATTTCGACTCGCCGATGTGATGTAAATTTGCTACGTGCGGTCACAGCTATGTTTTAATTCAGTCCTATTGAGTCCTCCCGTTGCATTCTTTGCTTCCTGACTTTGGGTGAGTTCACAGTCATTCATATCTACGCGTTCGCTCATCCATTTGTACGAATGTGTTACTGTGTCCTAGAAATAGCAGAAAAGTGTACAGTTTTCTGAGTCTTATTCCACGCCAAATGTAAAGAGATATGAGCAACTTGCCTAGCGACATTTGCAGAGGAGACGGATTTGACCGTTAATATTTTCGTAACTTTTTGTAGCATGTACAAGGTTGTGCTGACAACGACACCACAAACATTCGAATGAGTGGATGAGTGAACGCTTTGAGATGGATGGCGTTTGAACTTGGCCTTAAACTATTCAATACATTTATAGTTGATAGAACAAAACCTTGACCTAATACACTAGGTCTATCTTAGCTAGGAAGGAGATTGTAATAACGGCACTGATTTCGTTAACTGCTCGCTGTTCCTCTATTAGAACACATTATAGCTACTGAGTTGAGGAGCTCGTAACCTGACTAAGCTCTTTGGTTATCTCGTCTGTGACGCGGATCGTGTTGACGGCGATGATTTAGTTAATTTTTTTCTATTGAAACACTTTGTACTAAGTTTTGTGCCTGTAATTTTAAAATACAATTTCATTTCATTTAGGGCACGTTCGATTGGATCTTCAAAATTTATTTCAGTCAAGCCCAATCGATTTCACTTGTCCGGACTGAAAACAAAAACTTTGGCTTCATCCCTTTGAATCGTGTTGCAGGTGTGAGAAGCCGCTCGATTATGTTGAGCTGAGTGAAAACTCCATTTAATGGAGTATAGTTCAGTTCTTGAAGACCTCACAGGTAGGTGATCGATTAAGGGTCAACGCCTGAATCTCGAAGTAACAGGTCGAAGCCAGCGCACCTGCCTGATGTTTTGGACAAGCCAAACATTTAAGGCTTAATTTAGTTTCCCAATTGAAAGTGCCCTTCACCTACTAGGGTGGTCGGTCTCACCAGTGAAGGGGACGGTGATGATGGCGCAGGCCGCAGCCATGAAGAAGCAGGATGCCTGGCTCCAGCGCCTGCCCAAGACCTCCACCAACCAGCCTCCCAAGAAGTTGGCCGGCAGCTCCGTGATGCCAAACAGGAAGAAGTTCAGGAACTGGTTGCCGCTCATGTTGTCAATGTTGTAGGTGAGTCCATAATAGAATAAGTTGTTGCAGCTGCTGGAAACATTACCCATACGTTAGTCGGCCTACCGTAAATCAGAACCCAAGACTAGAGCTAGCGCGAAAGAGATGCAATCGCTTTGGTTGCGTGTGGTCATCTTCCTTCCCGTGGTGCCAAGAATAACTACTGACCAAAAAAGATGTAAATCTCTTTGAGCTTAAAAATCTTACACTATGCCTGATTTTAAATTAATAGCTAAAAACCAACATTGAAATAATCGCACGTATAACCCCTTATTTTACTAGCTTTGGGCTAATAAACCAGACACCCCAAATGGGGCCTTAAGTATTTATCTCCCCTCACTTATGTAACCCTATTTACCTCCGCCAAGGAGGTTATGCTTTCGTCGTGTTTGTCTGTCTGTCTCTTTGTCTGTCTGTCACCAAGATAACTCAAAAAGTGCTGAACCGATTTGGACGAAATTTACAGGGATTGTTAGGTATGTTAGGAGGAACAGATGATTAACTTTTGGTGAAGATATGTCCATCCGTTTGTTTGTTTGCCTCATTTTTCTTACTGCCATAACTCAAAAAGTTGTGGATGGATTTTTATGAAATTAACATGAGTTGTTAGGTATATAACAAAGAGTGAATGACCAAGTTTTGGTAATGATCCGCTTGTACGTTCGTTCGTTTGCTACTGTTTTAATTTTATGCTTGTTAGCACAATAACTCAAAAAATAATGAATGGATCTTTATGAAATATATAGGAGTTGTTAGTAATGTGAAAAGACATAAATGATCAAATTTTGTTGCAGATCGGTTCCTTCGTTTGTATGTTTGATTCGTGTTTGTCATAACGTTTATTAGCAGTATAACTCAAAAAGTTATGAACGGATCTTCTAGAAAATTGCACAAGCTGTTATTACTATCAAAAGACGCAAATGATTAGAATTTGGAGTTTATTCAAAGAAAATTATGGTTTCAGAGCCAATTTGAATATTTTGCTACCGTTGCCTCGCTTGGCGGAGGCATGCTCTCTCAGAGTGCTCTAGTTTACTATTACTACCACTTCTCCTCTCTCTTATTAGGGCTTTGCATAGATCATAAACCTAGGATATAGCCAGTCCACTCGTGTCTTGGATACTTAGACCTTAGGAGCTGTACATATATTAGTGAAAATTTTTCGTTCTTCCGTATCTCGTTTGATTGATATTTATTTTGTGAGAGGCAATTTCTAGCAATTATTGCGTGCGACAGTGCCTGGTTAGTATTTCCTGCCGAATTTGAGACGATTATTTCGCGCGACATTTTTTGTGACTATTATTTCTCGCGATAATTTGTTACCGTACTATTATTTCGCGTGACAATTTGTGACAATTATTTCCCGCGACAATTTGTGACTATTATTTCGCTCGACAATTCCTGGCTATAATATATTTCCTGAGGCAATTTCTGGCCATTATTTCGTGCGGCAATTTTTGGCTGTTATTTCTTACAGCAATTTTTGGCTATTATTTCGTAGGGCAATTTTAGTTTTCGTTTCGCAATCTCTCGCAATTATTCCGCACGGCACCGTCTTGCTGTTTTTTTTTCCATCAAAATTTCTGGCCGCACAGAAGGAAATTCGTGTAATGTTTTGTCGAAGTGGAAACAGTCGCACCCTAATTTCGTATATGTTAATCGCTGAATTTTGCACGTTGCAACATATCATTCGAATAACAATCACAGGCTCGATATGAACATTGGCCAATGGCGTGTCAGAGCGCCTTCATTTTAGTGTTATGGGATGTCTAGGCAAACTAAAACACTTATAGCGCGATTACCGTCGTTGTGTTATGTATTTGCATATACCCATATTTATCCAAACTCGACTAGTATAGGACAAGTCCCTTGTAGGATATAATTACATTTGAATCCTATTAGTTACCGGTAAAGTCAACTTGATCGCACACCGTAACAGGGAAACCCACAAACACTGGTTCGTGCTCCAGATATAGATACAGTACTAACGGGACTCGGAAGGAGTGTACTGCCTTAGCCAAACACAGATCATCAAAATTTATGGCGCCAGCGACTGGAGGCTCTTATTTTGACTAATTATCATCTCCGACCAGCCCTATTTTTGGTTGGGATCAGAACCCCCGCAGCAGCATGCGGACGCTATAAGTGCTGACTGAGCACGTATAGCGTAACAAAAACGCGCTCCTCTGGCTGGGAGGGGGGGGGGCGCCAATTCACAACCTAGCGTGTCGGTGTCAGCATTGCTCGACTGCAAAAGTTTTACTGCGTAGTAAAATGTTTTACTTTGTGTTTCCATTTCTTGGCCCTCTCACTGAAGACAGCCGTTTCAAAAGTCGCATGCATGGTTTCAGCCCTTCATTACACGACGTAACCTTACTTTTCCCGCAGGAATAACACTATTACAATATAGGCATCATAATTATATACCCGTATAATTATGATAAATATTCCAGTGAACGGATAACTGGTATAGTAAGACAGAGCGAGAGTTCCCGATGGAACTGTGACTTCAAACTCCTTCGAAGCAATGCAAACTCCACATGCACGTAATGTGCAGCTTGCTACAGCATCTTATTTATGCTACCGACTTTTAATACGTTTCAAAACGACGTGCGAGCCACACATTCTCGCATTAAGTTCTACATGCGATTGCATAGTGTAAGCCCGGCATAAAGTGACCTATCGCTCTGTTCTGAGCAGACGTCTTGATAACGCGCACTTCCCTGAGGATCATAAAGCTGAACTACCAGGTTTAGTGTGTTTATCTAGTGCTACCGCACACTTACTAGCTAATGGTGAGCAGGATAGTACGCCACCTAACTGTGGGTGTCTGCAGCAGCTGTAGAGGACCGTAGTGTTGCTTGCCTCGTCCACACAACATCCTAACTTGTTCCTGAGAAGATACAGTCATGGAAAATTTTAATGAAAAAAAAAAAAACGCGGGACGGGTACCGGGGTACGGTTATTTTCTGTTATTGATGAAGGCTTGTAGTCCTTCGACTGCGTTAAGAAATTAAAGTGAATTCTTGGAATCCCGAACCCTCATAAATAACATTGAGTAGGAGGTTAGTCAGGTCGTCTCATTGTACGTCATGGTGAATTATGCCTCCTGCTAAACTGAAAAGCCAGCTTGGCCTCAAGTTGTCGGACTTGGGATATTCCACTTTCATACATCGCGGATCTTGAGCACGTAATTTTAACCCTTTCGATACTGACGGGTCATATATAAGTCCAGCATCAAAGTTTTGATTATTATAGTGAGTGCGTTGTTTCTTTCTCTGGAAATTTGGACAACATATTTAACAACCCGTCTGAAGTCAGTGCTACTGTGGTAGTATTTTATTTACCATTGAACAAAGCTGTAGGTGAGCTCAAGTGACTACAATGATAATGTCTTCTATGAGAATCTTACAGAACCTCATAAAAGAGCAAAGTTATCTTAGCGAAAGGGATTATACGGTATGTTGTTGTGACAGTGTGTTTTTCAATTACCGTACTAAGAGCTACCAATTTGTGTACGTATAATATGACAAATTTTATTTGAGCTGCAGCCGAAGCTGTATAGCTGTACACCGTTACTAGTTTGATAGTGAGAGCTTACTACACCGCAGCGTTAGTTATTGGAAAGAAGATACATTGCATGCTTACATCAATGCATTTTCCTGTTCATGGTAAGCCGGTGATATACATATTTTTTTTCTATGAACAAGGTTTATTTGGTGTTGGTCAACATGTAGTCCTACCTAATTCATGAGCTTTTAGTTTGTCGATACCTTTAATTCGTCCAATATTTTATTTATTATTATTAAATTACACTAGACTGGCGAGGCGGGAACGGAGAAACTCCATGAGGTTGACAAACCCCCACGCAACCAGCCCAGCGAGAGAAGAAAAAAAAGAAGATCCGAGATCACAGAATAGCTCTGTGTACAGATCGTTTAAAGCTGCCAATACCAGCACCAGCAAAGACAGAGCCATGAAGACCATTCCAAACATACACACGATGGATAAAACGAACGAGGATACTGGCCCGTACGGCATCGTAACGGTTCCAAGGCAAACTCGTGAAGAGCACTAGTCCGCCGAGTATACCTCACCCGAACAAATGGTTCCAGAAGAAAATCAGACAGTGAATGACTAGGGCAATTATATATTTTATACAGAAAGCAGACTCCACGAACTCTGCGACGATGCGGCCAGATCACAAGGCACAATTAACACCATCCAGCACGAACGCACATTGACGAACCACTTTGTTAAGCAAACACAGATGACAATCGGCAGCAGAACCTCATACTACGGAACAGTACTCCAGAGGAGGGAGGACATAGCAATTAAAGCTGTGACATGTCAACTCTACCGAGCCAAACGCCCTCCAAGCACGTCTCATAAGACCAATTTTTTTGCGATGCACCTGAGGCAACCGAGCGAATATGGCGCTCAAACGTCAACTTTGGATCAAAATTGACACGCAAGATTACCAAGTCGTCAACCACAGGAAGTGACACACCATCCAGTATGAGTGCAGGGAAAAAAGGTCGCACTGTACGTGATCTTGCCCGCATTTAGCCTCATCACCCACCGAGAACTCCAGGAACCAATCGCTTCCATATCATACTGATTGGATTCTGAAACCTCCAACCTTATTCCTAATTCCGTTACTCTTAATTTGGATTCTATGGCTCAATTTATTTACATCGAAAATATACCGTTTCGTACATGTGCACACATAAATCTCATTCTTTGCTCCATCCTTCTCAGATATCAACACTGATACATAAATGTAAGATAAATGCAGTCTAAGACGTAGAATTACAGCATAATAATTTGATTTGCTGAAGGTTTCCTCTGAAAACGTTTCTAACACGTGCGTTATCTTCTGAGAGCTTGAGAGAAATTTTGTCTTTTTGATGGCAAGCTTAGTTGCTCGTAATGTGTTCGATTTGATTTGTCAGAATGTATTCTTAGCAAATTAGGGGAATTACCAGTACTCTACTTGCAAGTCTTGTTTTGAGTTATTAGCACTATTGTGTTCACAATTGAATAAAGGCTTTAATCCAAAGTGACCGTCTAGACTTACCTCCAGGTCTGTAGGCACAGGTTTTTTGTTCCTGTGAGCTATAACTTTCAACAGCTGCACAGTTTCTGAGATGCGGCCGCGAGACAGAAGCCAACTTGGCGACTCTGGTAGGATCCTGTGTGTTGAAAGCGTCAGATTTGTCGAGTGCAGTCAGTAAGCATAGTGAACTATTCTGTCTCATTTCTTCTTGTAATTTAAATATTTGGTCTCGACCTCCTCGTCTTTCTTGACTTTTTTGAAGTGCATTAACTATCTGTGTTTGAGAGTGATCCATTTTGCTTTTCTATGTACTGTCAGACATTTGACTAACGTAAAAACAGTTCCTGTGTGACTCACAATGTTAAAAAAAAACTACCTTCTGCAACTAATTTGAACGAAAATATTTGGCATCTTCTTAACTACAAGAAACGAAAAACGATCCAGTTTGACACGCAATGTTCAGAAATCTACACCATAAAAGCATTAAGCATTAAATTGAAATGAATTTACAGACTTAAGAATGTAGACCCTGTTTTACAAGCATTAGTATTATTCAAAGAACGATACTGCTACTTATTAGTTGATTAAACTAAACAATTTAAATTATTATTATGACGTATCTAAGAAAATAGCTCCAGTTTTGCCGCGCAAAGTTAGGAAAACTATAATGCTGCTTCTTTGAACTAAAACCTAAAAACGTCAAATTATGAAAATGGTATACCAATTATTAGGGAACCTATAATGGTACTTCGCTGAACTAAAACCTTAAAACGTCTAATTATGAAAATGGGTTACCAATTATTAAGAAACCTATAATGCTACTTCGTTGAACTAAAACCTAAAAAACGTCAAATTATGAAAATGGGTTACCAATAATTAAGAAACCTGTAATGCTACTTCGTTGAACTAAAACCTAAAGAACGTAAAATTATTTTAAAATGGAGGGTACCAATACTCGGCAGCAAGTATAGGTCTACTTTCCCGCACAGTGTCTAGGAACGTATCCTATAACAGGATGAGCTCGAACACAGAACGCTGATATTAATAAGTTACCAGTAAGCTGAAGCGAATAGAGCAAAGGGCAGGGACGTCACGAGGCAGAGGAGTTTCCAGGTGCGGGTCAGCCACGCCAGCAGAGGCAACAATGACATGCCCATCGTCCACATCACAAAACTCGCCGAGGTAATGAACGCTCGCTTCTCAGGGGAAACCTGCTCAAGAACTGCCGAAGCTTCGAAGTTTAGAGTTCCATAGTTATGGAGTACAGCCCCCTCAGGGGCATAGGATGGGCCTTAGGCCATACGGTACATTCTGTTCTTCATCTTCTTTACCGACTTGCTCTTCCCATGCGCGTTCACTCGTGCATGGGTTCCACGTTTCTCTTGACATTCTCTACGTTCCTTCTTTCTTCCTGTCTTTGGATCACAGTGTACTCTGTGTGTAGGGAGGCTTAAACAAGGAGAATACTACTGCTACTACTCCAAAGCCTAGAGTTCTGTCGTTATGATTTAACAAACAAATAATAATTATGGGTTAGGTACTACTCTAAAGTGCCAAATCGTAAATAAAATAAAGAAACAATAGATAAAAATATCATCAAGGCAGCTAGCATCTACACATACCCTGTAAATTTTTGCAATTCATTGACAGGAAAGAAAAAAGCTGAAAATGTACACAGTGTTCGCCCTATAATATGCAATCAGTTGTCATAGCACATGAAATCTTGTGACACGTGGCATTTATTATCAATAATAATGCCACGTGTCTCATGACTTCATACTACAATGCAAGTCATAAATGCAATGTTTTATGTTATCTAAGGGCGAGTTCGCACGTCCCTCATCGTAACGCGTTCAATCACGAAAATGAACTCGCACTGTGCATCAACTTTTTCTGTCTCTGTCCACACATTGAACTGTCCATTAAAATGAAAGATTGAAAGATACCACACGTTCAGTTATGATATAGTTTCTTTACATTTTCGCTTATATTTCGCGTCGGTTTAAAGTCACATTCGTATTCCATACTCTTATAGCCTGATTTGATAGGAACAGCCTATTTCCAAATTATTTATAGCCTGATAAACCGATAGAAGAGAAATCAGCGCAGATCAATTAGTTGAGCTTACAAATCAAAGATGGCGTCTGTGTTCTTACAACATTTTCAGGTTTTCTAGTTTTCTTGTCTTAAACGGAGGTACAGTGGTTCTGATCATAAAAGTGACGATACAAAATCATTTTTTTGTCGATTTGTTCATGATCTGTGAACGCTGCAAAGGATAAATTTACTATTTATGGGTTCAGTTCACTGAACTTGAATGACGCAGCGCGTTCAAAAAAGGACATGCTTCATCATTTCATTCAGTCTCTCGCGTTTGCTGCAGCTGCATCTGTCAAATCAGCGCGCCGCGTCCATCAGTTTGACTGAATGCGTTACGATTAAGGACGTGTGAACACGGCCTAATATATTGCATTTATAGCTCTCATTGCAGTTATTGCACTTACAGCTTTTATTGCACTAACGCCGTAAACTGCAATAAATGCGGGCTCTAGTACTAACAAAGACTTACTGATGATTAGAGACAGCTCCAGTATGGCCGGAAAAGGTGTGGACGCAAAGAACTGAGCCACCATGGCCATCCAAGTGGTGGTCATGTGGATCCTTACACTGCCTAGTACTGTGAATAGCAGCGCCGTAGCTGCAAGTAGAGGCCGTCGTCCGTACCTGTTGATGCATAACATACCCGTTTTGATATTAAGCCGCGCCTGTATAATGGCTGCCATTTTGGAGGTAATTTATGGTTGCTGTAGCAGCTATTACGCAGGTGCGGTTTAGGCCGTAACTATCAGACTTCAGGAGACGACTTTGAACCTGTCTGTGCAATATTCGTTTTTTGATAATCCATCACTGTGAGCGACGACTTCGAACCTGTCGATGTAATGCTCGTTTTTTGATAATACGTCACTGTGAGCGACGACTTCGAACCTGTCGATGTAATGCTCGTTTTTTGATAATACGTCACTGTGAGCGACAACTTCGAACCTGTCGATGTAATGCTCGTTTTTTGATAATCCGTCACTGTGAGCGACGACTTCGAACCTGTCGATGTAATACTCGTTTCTTGATAATCCGTCACTGTGAGCGACGACTTCGAACCTGTCGATGTAATACTCGTTTTTTGATAATCCGTCAGTGTGAGTAGACGACTTCGAATATGTCGATGCAATATAAATTTTTTTTATAATCCGTCGCTTTGAGAAGGCGGCTTCGAACCTGTCGATCTAATACTCGTTTTTTTAATTATCTGTCACTGAGTAGACGACTTCAAACCTGCTGGCACAACACTAGTTTGACCCATTAACCTTATTCTAACAAATAGTGATCTCCTACAAAGGTTCTTTTACTAACGTATTATATCAGTACAGGAAAAATGCCTTTGCAGAGATTCAGTAGGTATATCCTTGTGCAGCAACTGTTATCGTCCAAGTTAGTTAAGCCTTTGTTTCTCGTGGAAATGAAGCTATTAACAATGTCCAAGAAGCAGAACGGTTTGTTTTAAGCCTTCTCAGGCCGACCGAGAAATGATTTTGTCGGAATAGTATATATTACACAAGTTCCGAAGTATTGTCATTTGCCCAGTAAAGGGTAGATGAGCTGATATTGATCGTGCCGTTACCGCGTGTAGACGACCTCGTCCCAATCCGTTTCGTCAATGGTCATTTAAAAAAAAGGAGACCAAGCTCAGAAAAATATTAAAGTATAGATATTAGGTCGACTAATGACTTCGTAACATGCGGTACAAAGCCTGGAAGCTCATACATGTCGTATGTTACAGACACGAAAAGTATGGAGTCCCATGAAGAACAGTCAGTGTCGCAGTTTATATTTTGAATTTCATATTGATCTTGACTTTATATGGATTAAAATTCCATTTTACCAGCGTAGGATGTGTAATCAGACTGAGCTGTAATACTTAAATCAAAGAATGATAACAAGCAATAGTCGCGAGGTCAAGTCATTCCTGTCGGCAGCTGTTAATATTGCGTGCCCTTGAATTACAAGCTGCATGCATATATCCCTATGAAAAATTATCGAAGGGATTATGGTCGAGCTCGGTTGCAAATCATTCGTAACCACCGGCATTTTTGGGGTGTTTTCCAACCTTTATGGATGGGCAAATTCCAAGGTTTCCAACCATAATTAAGGAGGGAAGGTAGTCCTTCATCAAAGATGTTTTTCAACCATGTTTCCATACTTACCCAACCTTCTGCCACCCGTATCCACCAATAACATTTTCCTTCTTATTAACGTACCGTATATTGCAATATGTAAATTATTTCTGATACAAAATCGCATCAGTACTCGATGCCTGACGTGAGTTGCTGATGATTAGCTGCTTACACAAAAAGAAAAAATAGTTAGTGCGTGTTAGGCCTGCAGCTCAGAATGGTCAAAAGCTCTAAACTTCAGAACAATCTAGAGCAGGAGCTTGAACCAGTCTGTACAGTTTACGCACGTTTATATGCAACTTCTTGACTCCAAGCAGGAATAGGGACATATACTACACAGCTTAGAGGAAGTTACAAATACATTCTTGAATTTTGGCCGTACCCGCTGTCAGGGTATGTAAGGCTAAATGCAGCTTAAAACTTGACGTCATTTTACATAAAACTAATGGGAGTAATTTCCTGATGAAATTTTATAAACATCAACTGAATAAACACAAAAATATATTGCAGTGCTGTTGAACAAGGGATTTAACAAATGAATAATAATTATGGGTTACTACTCTAAAGTGGCAAAGCGTAAATAAAATAAAGAAACAATAGATAAAAATAACATCAAGGCAGCTAGCATCTACACATACCCTGTAAATTTTTGCAATTCATTGACAGGAAAGAAAAAAGCTGAAAATGTACACAGTGTTCGCCCTATAATATGCATTTTTAGATGTTTTGCATTCCAACTTATCGTCAAACAATATTATTTTGGTCAATTATGTTGGGAATTTGGTCAATTATATTGGGAATTCTAGCCATGTCATAATCCATGGCAATCCATACATCTTCTTCTCCAAAGAATGGGGGGAATTCCACTCGCCCATCTTTCATACGGAAATCCATTGGTAACTTACCATGGTTATAGAAAGAAATTCACCATTAATCGTTATATAAGGAATTCCACTTATAGTTTCCTTTTATTTGTGGTTGGAATTCAACTGTAAATTATTTTGTCTGGAAAAACACTTATATTGCGCTTAATTTTAGCCTTTTCCGCTCAAAATCGTCGGTATTTCCGCCTAAAATTTTTGATTCGGTGTGAACTTCCGGGCCTCAGAATTGTTTCTCTGTCGCAGTTGTCGAGGTAGATTTTGATAGGAATGTGTCCTTTTCTGTCATTGACAATGCATCATTGCTTTTTGAAATGTAACTACCTATGGCTTTTGTTTCTAAAGCGTAAAAAATATTGTTTCTCTACGAGCTAACATGTATTCAGTGAAGACAAGATTAACTGCGACTTACTGTTAAAATCAAGATGGAAAACCTCGAACTGTAGTAAAATAGTCATAATAATAATAAGTTTAATAATTATAACAGCGTATTGTAAGTTCTAGTTTGTCTACCATCATACTCACATATCAGCAAGGGATGTAAAGATCAACGTGCCCACCACGTTGCCTGCCAGGCCGACAGAGAGCCACAAAGCCGTGAGATGCTCCGAGGCGCACACCCAGTGCAGGGCCGTCGGTAGAGTTTCTTGGAAGTCTGTGGTGTCGTACGTATGCCCATTAGCGCACTCTGCCGGGGAAAATAAACGTGCATCATCATACGTTCAACTGTGAATATACACGGTGTTATATACTTGCTGCAGTCACCGCTTTGGCTGAGACTGGAATAAGAGTAAAATTATACTGCTTGTTATGATTTTAAATAATGTCCATACGCTACTGTTATCAATTTCATTGTCATTGTACTATTGTCTTTATTACTACTGATATTATAGTTATTAATTCTCGACTTGCTCTGCTAATAAACGTTGATCCAACGTGGGAACATGCTCGGACAATCGTTCCACGTTTCTGTCTACGTACCATATGCCTCTTCCTGCTTCTGTTGATCGTCATTGGAGTAAAAACAGAGAGGCTTAACCTTTGCAATACATAATTATTCGCCATGCTAACAATCTCTAAATTCGGTATGCTCGACAAGTATTCTATTTCTGTTCATCACTACTGTTTGTAGATGTTAGTTATCTCCGCTAAGGAGGTTGTTTTTGTCGGGTTTGTCTGTCGCCAAGATAACTCAAAAACTTATGGACGGATTTTAATTAAATTTACAGGAATTGTTAAGTGTATTAGGAGGCACAGATGATGAGCTTTTAGTAAAATTTCGTTCTTCCGTTTGTCTCTTTGTCTGTCTTATTTTTCTTAATACGATAACTCAAAAAGTTATGGACGGATTTTATGAAATTTACACAAGTTGTTGGGTATATCATGAAGAATAAATTACCAAATTTTTGTGATGATCTGTTGGTTCATACGTTTGTTTGTCGCTGTGTTTATTTTTTTATGCTTGTTAGCATAATAACTGAAAAAGTTATGAATGGATCTTAATGAAATTTAGAGGAGTTGTTAGTAATGTTAAAAGACATGTAAATGAGAAAATTTTGATGATGATCGGTTGGTCTGTTTGTGCGTTTGACTAATGTTTTGTTAGCAGCATAACTCAAAAAGTTATGTGCACTAGTGGGCCCACATTTCTGCTATCAGTTCGGGCTTCTTGTGGTCAGGATGCTGTTTGTCCCATATCGCGGTGAATTTTGTCACCTCTTCACACAGGTGTTCAAACTTTTTCCAGTCAACTACCACTGTTGGTGACATTTTGCATTAGAAATAACACATTAAATATATTAACTCGTCATCTGCCAGAAAAAAATAAAATGATTTATTATTTGCTGGCTGCTACCTGAAGGGTACAAGCACAAAGCAAGGAATAAGATTTTTGACTTGGAGCGCGTCGATGATCGGCCACCAGCCTAAAGAACGAGCTGCAACACAATTTAGGGCTGCAAGCATGTTATTGGCTACCAGCCACATTTTTGGATTCCAGCTCATCAAGTGGGAATTGGCCTTATGGAAGCTCCTACTAACTAATAATCTAATCGTTGATTTTTGCTGAGAAATTTTGGTATTGTTCAGCATTCAAAAATATTCACCCTAGTTATCAATATCCTGCGGGAACAATTACGATGACTTCGCATGAATTCACAGTCATTCAGCATCTCAAAGTTTTCATCAAAACGTTCGTCATCCTTCGGAAACATTTGTCATGTCTCCACACAAAACAAATTCATCAACCCAAGAACGTCGTTTACCGATTATGTCAAAGTTTTCTTGCATCCGTTGCGTGAGGTTCTCGTTGTCGGGCAGCTTCTCAAGTTCCGCTAAGTCCAACCAAGTCACGTTGTACTGACTGCACTGATCCTCTTCGTCCTTCTTTCTGAAACAACCAGACAACGCAGAAACTGATGATTGTTCACTATTTGTTGCAAAATTATTTTTGTACTCGAATGCAAGACCTCAATAGCGGTTGATTCTAAATCTGAATAAATTTTCCCAGCTGCTTTGCATGCATGAAGTTAGATATATCAAGCTATCAACAAAAATGAATGTTCTGCAAGATATGTATTACCGAACTGATTGATACACCTTGACACTTATTTCCATGCTCTTAATTTACAGTACATTTTACACTCATTGCTGCTATTCGATGTCATTTGCCCCTTTACAATTATCTAAAATTTTGCGCTCCAAGATCTTCATGCACCCCAAAATAATTGTTATGCATAAAAGTCGCTGCTAATGCCTGCCAGTGAATGCTTTTCAAAATGGCTGACAATTTTGACCTATCTTTCGAGCAATGCTGTCAAGCTCAACGTTTTTCCCTAATATATTGCGACATTAATATAAAACTCCGTAAGGTCTGTCAACGAACTAGTTGAAACGGCTGACATTTTGACACTTTCTTTATCAATGCTGCTAAGCTCAGGGATATTTCCTGACAGAGTACGTCGTTAACGTAGAGCTCCAACTTCTATCAAACAATTGGCTCCCATTTCGATAATTTACTGCAGCAATAATGGCGTTTGTGATCACAAGCGGCAAAAAAATTCGTTGAATAATGCATTATTCCTACAAGAAAATATTAGGCTATTCAAAAATGTTGCATTTATTTTTCATGGCTGTCTACTTTTGCATTTGGGGGGGCGGGAAGTTTTTCGCTAGTGTTCGTTTTTTCTACTGAGTAGAATATGCATACTCACGACATCATTCTGCAAGCTTGTAAAAATTCGTTCCCGATCGATGTACTTGGAAGAGACCAGCGACGTATATCTGGGTCAGCGCGATATTCATGCCCAATAAGAAATTTTCGGCGGAAACCCCGATGATTATGGGCAAAACGGTTGAAATGAGCAAAATAATGGTATATTTCCGCTCAAAATTATTATTCCACTGGAATTCCAGCCATAAATCAATGCGGATTCTAAGAGAAATTCGTCCCATACAATCAAGGGTGAATTTCTATCGATTCTGTCAATCATGGTAGGTTATCAACGAAATTCCGTAAGTATGATCACGAGTGGAATTCTTTCCTTAATTTACAGAAGAATGCTTAAAATTAATTAATTAATTAAAACTTTATGGCCGAAATTCTCTCCACAATCGACCAAAGTAATTTGTGTGACCCTTCTACCGCAGCATTCACATCTGGAGATAGCCGACACCTTGCTTCAGGAGTCTGGCTCCTTGGAGTTTCTTGGTGTTGTTATTGATGAAAAACTTACCTTTGAGCCGCATATTAGGCGACTGGTGTCACGTGCTTCCAGTAAGTTTGGGCTTTTGTGTTAGGTGATTTCTGTGTTTTATGTTTTTGAGCGTCCTGTGTTGGAGTATTGCTCACCGGTCTGGGCTTCAGCTGCTGACAGTCATTTGCGTCTGTTGGACCGACTTGTTAGTTCAGCCAGTAGGCTGTGCGCGGCTAATGATTTGGTGAACCTGTCCCATAGGAGAAGGGTTGCCAAACTCTCCATGTTTTACAAGGTGTACAGCAATGAGAGGCATTGATTGTTTTCGTTTGTCCCTGCACTTAAGGTGTTTAGGAGAGAAACACCTGCAGCGGTCGGCGGGTACACTTTCACGTTGGAGGATGTTAGATGTCGAACAAATCAGTTCTGTCGGTGCTTCGCAACCTGGTCTGTTCGGGTTTGGAATTCTTTGTCGGCATCGGCTTTCGGTCGTGTTGGCCTGCAGGCGTTTATGACGGCTGTTGATGGCTTTTTGTCGGGTTTCCTTTTGCAGCGTTTTGGGCTTCTCGGTGTTGCAATGAGCTTCATTTGGGTCGTGCTACCTGTCAGTGGTGGCCCGTGTGTGAAGTTTTAATAATAATTTTATATGCAAAATATTTGATAATGCTTATTATAGTGCAATTTTTGCGTCTATTCAGTTTTTTCTTTCTTGTCATTGAATTGCACAAACTTGGACAACATGCATGAACGCTAATCTTCATATTATTTTTACATATTGTTTTCTAATTCTATAGACGGTTTGCAAATATATCGTAGTTACCAATTATTATTGATTACCTTTTGTGTCCCTTATTGATCAGTATTGCTATATTTGATCGGATATAAACATCTTTTATTGTGTTCAATTGTTCTATATTTGTTGGGTTTTATCAACAAAATATCCTTATCAGGTTTATGAAAAAATTGTTTTAAGTTTTACATCGTATTTAGGCTTACGTTTCCTGATAACGTGTCGTCGTGTAGGGTCAAAATTTCTTCATGGCGAATGAAGTTACTTTAAGCTACGTAGTATGACTCTATTCTAGCTTTGAGTTAATGAAGTTGTATAGAAACGTACTTGCGCTGGAATAACTGGTTCATGTTCCTGTTCTAGCGTGGTCTCAAGTTTGGAACTACTGACCGTTCCTGAGATGCAGGCCTTATGGTGATGACACACGCTAGACAAAAGAACGAGTATCTTTCGTTCTAACGTTATGTTGGACTCTTGTGAACACCACTTTGAGATTGCCAAGAAATGGTGTAAAATGTTTACCGCCACTTTAGCTTACTCCGCAAGTGCCCTTCGTAACTTTCGGACGTATCATTATAACTGGAGGGATTTATAACTCAACATTCTTTGCATGTGTGTGCTATTTAAATGGGCACTTCAACACATTCGGACGAAAAGATGATGATACTTGTTCTTTTGACTCGCGTTTGGCATTACACGCACGTATAACAAACTTCTTTGCTTAGAAACGATTATTCAACAGTAACAGGATAGTTAGGTTCACTCATCCTATCCCATTGTTTTTAATTCATTTGTAACTGCACCTTTTGAGTTAGGCAAGTATCTTTGCCACAGCGCCTACGTAAATAGCCATTTCTGTATGGTGCCGCAAGTATATGGGCGGATTATTTTATAGACGAAATATCGCTGTTCTCGAAGAAAAGCCACCTATAACTACGGATGTCAGTCAGCTCGATTGTTGTGAAATTTGCACGTGATAAGTAGTTTGATAAAGAAACACATTGTACTCCTGCAACTTGTTAGATTTTGGCCTTAGTTTTGAGAAAATGGGAAAGATTTTTGTTACATTTTCTCGGCCATTTCAAACGAATAAAAATCTATGAGTTTATACGCTAGTCTTAGAATCCCTGTAATATTTATAACGAAACAGCGGCTCCGGATTTTCCTATCCGTTTTCTTTTGATAGGCGATTTTCGATCTCTAACTAAAATGGTCATAAAATATAAAATTTTCGGTTTTGAACTGCGATAAAAAATAATTAAAAGTAAAAATTTGAAAAATAGTAGTTTTGTTAGAAATGTTACGAGGATTCCCAAACTGTCTTTGTTGTTTTCTAGCATGAAAATTCATTGACGGCTATTTATGTGAAAAACTACATTTTACAGTATATGCAAAAAAACTTAAAATATAATAGTAAAATCCTTATATAACAAAACGCTTCGTTTGTTTATTTATTTCGTGTCCGCTCTTAAGTACATGGATAGGCGAAAAATGGGCCAGGTTGCAGATTTTGTAATTAAGTTACGTTTCCATAGAGATCGATGACCAGGTTGCCAGCCAGAGATTGATGGTGCGTTTCCCGCGTCTCCGAAGGCATAGATTAGAAGCGGAATTTTAGAGGAATGTCTACATGCCGAATGCTATTTAAGGTTTTGAAGCCAGAGTTGGGACTAAAACTACATAAATATTGCCAGTCAGCGCTGAAGTGTCACTGCAGTGGTTTCGTTGAACTACAATCGATCTGTCTCAAACAATTATAAACAACTCCGAGTTATCATGAACCGTGAAGAGTAATGTCAGTCTTTCAGCTGAAACGTCTCCTTGTATGATGTCACTATCACCAGCATTTAATTTCTTTCGTTGTTTATTTGATAAGCAACATGGAGATTTACCGCCAAGAAATTTTCGCTTCATCCCGTGTCTGCGCCAGCAGTGGTCTCCTGTACAGCTGTTGTCTAGAGTGCTGTCTTAATTCATTAAATTTTGGAGTTGAAAATACGCCAGAAGTCACATTATCACCACGAGCTCGACCGCGCTCGTTTATTAATCCATTTGTTTCAGTAATGTGCCCCTGGAAACCAATTGTACTGTACTTTACTCTTTTTATGTATATACCGCCAGATGGGGCAAGAAGAAAAATGCACAGTCAGTACAGTAAATACCTCCGCCAAGGAGGTTATATTTTCGTCGGGTTTGTCTGTCTGTCTGTCTCTTTGACTACTGTCACCAAGATAACTCAAAACATTATGGACGGATTTTGACGAAAATAACGGGGATTGTTAGGTATGTTAGAAAGAACAGATGATTAACTTTTGGTGAAGATCCGTCCATCCGTTTGTTTGTCTATCTGCCTCATTTTTCTCAATACCATAACTCAAAAAGTCATGAGCGGATTTTTATGAAATTCATATGAGTTGTTTGGTATATCACAAAGAGTAAATGACCAAATTTGTGTGATGATCCGTTTGTTCGTTCGCTTGTTTGTCACTGTTTTTAATTTTATGCTTGTTAGCACAATAACTCAAAAAACAACGAATGGGTCTTTATGAAATTTATAGGAGTTGTTAGTAATATTAAAACATAAATGATTAAATTTTGGTGCAGATCGGTTTATTCGTTTATTCTTCTAGAAAATTGCACAAGCTGTTATTACTATCAAAAGACGCAAATGATTAGATTTTGGAGTTGATACAAATAAAATCATGGTTTCAGAGCCAACTTGGATTTTTTGCTACCGTTGCCTCGCTTGGCGGAGATATGCGCTATCAGAGTGCTCTAGTTCTTAATTTTAAATCTGCGTACTTCACGTCGCTTGAAAATTTATAGAATTATGCTCCTCCCGTTTGCCAGAGGCCTTAAACATTGAACAATGATCTTGTTTAAAAACAACTTATTTTAGATTCAATTTATGTCCCCTTACATTCTCTTATGATAGCTATAGTCGTGCCTTGTCTAGATAGATTAGTTGCGTCTTGTCTTACCGTGCGAGTATAACCGTATGTTCACTATTCAAGAAAAAATCTGTCTAGTTAAATGAAGACGGAACTGACATTAGGTAACCGTTATTAATACTTAATGAAGACGGAAATGACATTAGGTAACCGTAATTCATACATTCTATTCTACCTAATCAAAACTACAGGGAATGCTCTATTTTGTTAGGGATATCGTAGTCTTCCGTCGTGAGCGTTGAAATTATCATTTTCCAACTGCGGTAGTACGGTAAGTTTCGTCAACACTCGCCCACCATGGAGTTATCAGAGAAATGATGAAATAAAATAATAATAGCATCTAGAGCCACACCCAGAGAGCACAGACGGCTGCCCTGTAACGCAATATGAGAAGACAGATTGGTAGACTGTGAGACCAACGGACTGGCGGATCATCACCAAAATTTAATCCTCTGTTTCTTGTGTTATTATTAATAGCTCCTGTAAATTCCATGCATATCCGTCTATGATTTTTTTGAGTGATGTTACTGACAGGGTTCAGGCCGACAAACCACCGCAAAAACACAACCTCCTTGGCGGAGGTAATAGTAACTCTAAAGCCCGCTGCAGACGATATTCTTTTGTCCTGTGTTTTCACTAACCACATGCGGATACTACGTCGTGTCCTGTCAAACTCAACAGTGCGTCTACCAAAAGTTTCGATAAAATGTCAGCTGTAGTATCCGCTGGCTTAGCAAATGTCCTCGTACAGTTTCTGGTGTATTTTCAAATTCTGAACGAATGATGACTGAAGGCCCTATTACACGGGCGAACATTGCCTGCCAAACACGAGGCTTTGCCCGGCGGGTGGCACATTTTGCCCGCTGCTCGGCAGACGTTCGCTGCTGCCAGAGGTTTGCTCACTGCCTCCTGAACAGCGGGCATTGTGAGGCGAACATCCAAGTTTTTGTGTTTGAGCCTTTCAAATTGTTACAAAAATGTTAACTAATTGCAGTAGTTATTCCCCTCCAAAACTTGCAGATTTTGCTCACTGTGTAATCATATTGAAATGAAAAGTATTTTACTAGAGTGGCCCGACCGAGGTGACCTTGAGATTTCACCTTCTCGTGTAATAGCACCTCAATATTCGGCGGGCATGTTCCCCGAGATTCTGTCTGCTCTTCGCCAGACATTGTCCGCCCGTGTAATAGGGCCTTAAGAAAGCAGTATGCTTCTTTGTTGTTTACACAGACACAGCAACGCTTTAGAACGCTGTGAAGAGAAAACGCAGGACAAATGACTATCATTCTGCAGCGAACAACAACAGGAACTGCTGCTGAAACCGAGAGTACAGTGACCCTCGACATTACGCCCTGTAGCCCCTCACGCCTCCTGCCCGATCACCTTGACTGCGCGGCAAGCGCCGGCCGGCCGGAGGGGCTTCAGGCGTTCATCAACCGTTGCAGAAATTTGGCAGAGCTGTGCGGTGTCGTAATAACCGTGTTGGAGTAGACTTTGTGGTGGAAGAAAACGCGAGAGCTACAATTTTTCCTATGCGTTGCACATTATATTAAAAGAGGTCTTTCCATTTTATAGACACTGGTTACGCCACAGTATCGCCCCACACGCTTCGCAGTGTAACTTTCGTAATCGTTTTGGGTGTAATGCTTAGCAGCTGAAGTAATTTCCTCTGGAATGTGAGGAGCATATTTCGTGAAGCATACTTTGTTTTCCGGATTTAAAAGCATTGAACGGAGAGCTCTAATGCATTTGCTTCAGGTAAACTAATTTCAAAATATATCTTCCATGATTGTAACATTGAGCTTGTGATCCAATATACAGTACCTATATCAATAACCCGTTTCTTCATGAATTAATCTGACTCTCTCGAATGAACAGCACGGTTTATTATGTTCATAGAGTATGCTATGAGAGAGCGTTAATTTCAGTGTCTCCAGGCATCCATGGTGCAATAACTAGGGCTACCGAATGCAAATATTACTGGATGATGGATTACGCATCTACTCATACGCTGTATCATATATTTGCGTTCTTGTAGACATAGATTCGGCATTCACGGCAGACTCCCTCTGACACGCTGACATAATTAAATCATTTATTGCTTGCAAAATAGTGGGCAAAGTGCCATTATGGCCGTAAATGAGACACGGGCGAGGGATCTTTAGAAGATGCGATTATCTGGCCGGCATAATTTATCTCCGTATAAACGCTCTCCATCTCGTCTCCGATTTTGGTTACATTCGAAAGTGCCGAAAGGTTACTGGTTTCTCTCAGCGCCCCAGTCAATGCAAACCTGTCGGACAAGGAACGAATTGAAGTAAGTAATGAAATATTAGTTTAGATCATGTCTCGCTCAAGCAATCATCTGGCTACCTAAGAAATATCGACGCAATAACATAATGTGCGGGCAAAGGACCACGACACAGTTTCTTTTGGACGCACTTGAACTTGGATAATGGATAGCATCGTCCAATCTGAGCATTAGAGGCGTAGTTTGGTTGCCTTTTATGGCGCGCGCTATGGAAAGTTCGTTGCGTTGGGTAAAAAAAATATATCGTACACTTCGTTGCTAGTAATAGACCGGGTTAACTTGAAGACAAGTTCAGTTATTTGTCAAGTAAATTGTCCATTTTGGTCCAGCAAACAACAACGTCTGTTTTTTTTTGTCTGTGTAAAATGCAAGCACGAGAATTAGCTGAAAAAAATTCTCGCTTGCGGCAGCTGTTTGTCGTCACCCTGTAACTGGGTGCAAAGATGATAATAGGGAAGTAAATTTCGTGCTTAGATTAGATTGGGTTTGTTTGCTACGCGTGATAGTCCACTTTTATTTCACAATATTTCTATAGGTTCTATTTCTTTTTCTTTATTCTCCTCTTTTTTCCTGTTCTGTCATCCTCATGGCTTTGGCTTCTCGCTTTAAGTATACTTTGCGTCGGCAGTGTCACTGAAAAAACGTTTTAACATTCAGTTTAATTTGCCAGTTTATTATGGTATAACCAACGAAAATTACGTGCGCTTGCTCGCAAGTACGCGTAAACTCGAACCAGCTGTCGCTTGCGTAACTTACAACGGCAGAGGGTTTCGAACTCATTATATCGAGTAGCTAAGTCTCCGTTTCCACAACAAAGGCAATTCCACAGATGAAGAAAGAAGGCACATACGGTACGTCGACAGATATGTGGAACATATGCACGAGTGTTTCCATCCAGGATCAACGCCTATGGGAACAGCAAATCAGAAAAGACGAAGAAACAGTAAGAGTATTAAAACGGAAGGACAAAAAGTTAAAAAGTGGGCACGAAGAGAAGACATATCAAAGGCCTAGCTAAAACTAAAGCAACATACAGAGTACCGTGAGTCGCTGTCCTTTTAACATACGTGTATGTGCGAACCTAGCTAAGTAACCTAAACCTTGAGCCCATGCAGGAGTGGGCCAACTTTTTGACTGGGGGGGGGGGGGCAGACGGGCCGAGTTAGCACCCAATGCATACATATCAACGATATATAATGAATAACATATTTGCTGCAGATACGCAATTTTTGAATTGGTCTTCTAATACGAACTTGAATTGAGTTAATAACTCTGAGAATCTAAAACCTTCCGCTGGTCGGTCCAGATATGGGTCGTGGGATGTAGTTTGCCTACCCCTGGTATAGGCTATGAATGCTTATGACATCGGTGAAACCGGAAACAACTGAAGATTCCGGAAAAGTCGCAAAGGGGTTATATACATTGCAGTTGTTTTTCGAAAAAATCTTAAAAATCCAAGTCAGCAGATCTTGCTCATAATTGCGCAGCAAAAAGGTATATATTTGTATTAGGGTTATAGCGTCGACATATTCCAGTTCCCATATGCAAAGGGAAACCCGCAATACATGACAAAACAATTCACCACCTCAAGTAATATTTTCATTTCTTAAATCAGCGATAACTTGTTTCTAAAACTTGAATGCCCCAAACTGATACTGAATTTATACTACGTATGGTGTGGACAATACATGCTGGTAATATGTATAGGTGAAATTGGAAAGAATTGTAGATTTTGGAAAAATCTTGTAGGTTTTTTACCTGAAATATCGAAGTCAGCTGATCCTCCTTGTGTTGGCGCAGGAGAAAAGTGTTAGTATATAAGATAATTGTAAGCTATGACATTTTACCAAAACATGAATTCAGAAAACGGACACTGAATTAATACAATGTATGGTATGGACTATGAATGTTGTTAATATCTGTGAAATCTGGAACAACTGAAGATTTCAGAAAAATCACGAAGAGGTACCTTGCATTTTTTTTAAATATTGAAAAATGAAACGCATACCAGAACCTCCTTATTTACACAAAAGAAAGGTTTTTAGTATCAGGGTTATTGCGCCGTGGAATTCCAATTCCGAAATAAAAAGGGAAAGGCAATATTGCTTTCTTTGTCGTCTTTTGATATATGAAAGACGCGCAAATTATATCTTTGCATCAACAGCTTGCAACTGCGGCTATTTACACAATTACGACGCGATTTATTTGGTCCATGCGCCAATTTATTTCTTTTTGCATGTTCTTGTGACATGCAAAATTCCAATTAGATATCTGATTTGTATTTGTGCTAGGCTACTAATAGTTTTGTAAATGCCGAAATTTCCTGACGATCTTTGTCGGCGCTGTCATTTGCGCAATAATAATCCTATTCTTCTTATCTAAGCGCCAATTTTCTTCTCTTTGAATATTCTTGTGGCACGCAAAATTACATTTATTTCTCTTGTTTTGTACGTGCGGAGCATTTTTCACCGTGTGGTAAATGAAATCTTTCCGATGATTTTTCTTACCTCTGCCATTTGCGCAATTTTCTGTCTCGATTCCACTCGTCGAAACGAAACGTTATCGACTACATACGCGGATAATATCGGTGAAATCGGAAACAACTGTAGATAACCTATTGCAAAAATTGCTAAGGGGATATATACCTTGCAGTTTTTTAGCATTAAAAATTGTTAGCAGGTCTTCCACATATTTGCACATCAGAAGGGTGTTATTATTAGAATGATCGCGTGGTGGTATTCCTGTTCCCAAATGCAGTAGTAATCGCATAATCCATAATAAAAGAATTCGCCGACTGAAGATACAAAATTGTCATTTTTTCAAAAGCTATGACGTTTGCTAAAACGTGAATTCACAAAACCCGTTCTTAATTTAAACTAAGTATGGTGTAGATTTAATTTGCCTATCGTAAATTTGTCTCGCGTGTATTGACAATATGCAGTGCATTTACCACGCATGAAAGTACCCCGGGTGTATTTACTGCAAATTGAATTAACCACACGAAAATTTACCCTGCGTGAACTAACAATGCGATGCATTTACCACGCATGAAAGTACCCCGCGTGTATTTGCTGCAAATTGAATTAACCAAACGAAAATTTACCCTGCGTGAACTAACAATGCGATGCATTTACCACGCATGAATGTGCTCCTCGTTGAATCCTACGCTATAAATTTTCCACGCGTGAAATTATGACCCGGTGGAATTACCACCTTTAATGTACTCTGCATGCTTTTACCACGCGATGAACTTACTGCACGTGAATTTTCGCCGCGTGAATTTACCCCTCGTGCATTTATTACGCAATGAATATTCCGCCCTGAATGTTCTAGCGTACATCGGCAGTACGACGAATTACCTCGTATGAATTTGCTCTCGTGAATTTATTACGCTAAAAATTTAACGCACGATGTATTTGGCCTCGGAAGATTTACCCTGAACTACCCGCCAATCTCCGCTCGGGTTTTGTATGATACGAGTGAAGTTACAGACTGGAAATCGGATAATATAAAAAACCAAGATCAGACTAAAGCCCGGTGCCCACGTAACCACTTTCGTAGCCGCTAGCAGCCTAGAAGCAACTCAACTAATCCGTTTACATAGCCGCGGCACGGATTCAGCTTGCACAAAATTTAATTGCATGAGTAGATTAGATTAGATTAGATAGGCGGCAGTAGACGAACCAAAAGGCCCATTCCCAAAAAGACACCGGGACTT
>LQNS02278089.1:17149295-17175215 GCA_001587735.2 Parhyale hawaiensis | reverse complement strand
ACGTCGGAAGGGAGTCTATTCCAAATGCTGACAATGAAATAGGGAAAGAACTGCTGACTTAAGGTTGTTCTTCGAGCTTTATGCTTGAGTTTTTGACCGTTGTGTCGCAAGCGATCAGTGTCGCAAGCGATCAGTAGTCCAATATCTCAGTCGCTCCTGCAATTTATACGCCGTAGCAACTAGCAAGCGGCAATGGTGAACTTTCAACTATTGCTCCTCAATAAGAGCAGCTAAGTCCACAAAGATTGATATTTTAAGAATCAGTGCACGATGTTCATAGACTTCATGCTGAAGTCGCGGCCATGACTACGCAGTCGGATTAGTTAAGTTGCTTCTAGGCCGCTAGCGGCAACGAAAGATGTTACTTAGGCACCGGGCTTAAGAAAATCTAAGATTCACAAAAACCCAGAATTATAAAATTTTATCTCATGGTAAAAAGCAAATGCTTGATCACTTAATAAATGCTTGACGGTCTCAATTAGCTGTGTTTCTGTCATCACGAGAGCGAAAAAACAAAGATTGTTAAAATCGAACCCCAAGCGTTGAAAAACAAAACAAAAAAAAAAAAAAGACCTGAGGGGCCCCCCCGTTCGAAACGTCGGGACCACGTAAATAATGTCTCCCTATCACTGACTAAGGCCAACTAAGTTACGTTACTTACCTGCGCATGGTGCGCACTCATGCTACTTTCGACCGTACGTCCGACAGCTATCGTTTTATTGAGATAAACTTTGTGTGCTTGAAAATCTGACATTACCTCGCCCTAACTCGATTGATACACAAGTGCGACACCGAACTGTCGTGAGACGAAGAGCCTGACGATTTACGTTTGTTAAAAAAAGATATGACATGAATGTTCCTACGCCTTTCATTAGCTTGCTCCCTACACATATACTGGCTTTCTTTTTATGAGCGCAAGTTTGTTTCTCTACTGTTCAGTATGCCAGCAACATTTTCAGTTACGTTTAGAACACAAAAGAGAATATTTACTTGACTTCCATGTAAAACTGATGACTTTCTGAGGTGTGACTTTCCGAGTATCTTTGTAAATACTAAAGACAAATGCATACAATAAGCAAAAATTGCCGGAAGTGGCACTACGCCAAGAAATGCTCTACCTGGCTCTAGGGAAGAGTTGCTTGAGCAGTTAATTCAGCAACATGGGTCTCGGAAATGCTTCCTAAGTACAGGCCTGGGTCTCTACGCCACAAAGTTGGCCCGATTGGTACAGTCCCACGACAAATTATTAGACCCAGCCTGATATTTTTGGTGCATGTTCTGCCTATTTCGGGCTTGTCTGGGTAGAAACCTCAAACTATCGTAATTTTGTAACTTGTAAGTAGTTTAAATAAAAATTGCTATCCAGATGTGTCTAAAACATCTAGAGAAAGGAACTAATAATATCAGGCTGCATCTAAAGAGTTTCCAGTGACTGTATGCAATTGGACCATTTTTGAGGCCCAGACCCAGGCCTGTACTTGAGGAGGGCTTGGTCTGGGTCAATTTTTTTTTCATCGCGCTCGAGTAATTCGAGCAACTTTGTCCTGTTTCCCTATTATTAACCCTTCCTATAATGTATGTAAAGTCTCCGTTTTTCCTAAATGTATACTTTAAATGAATGCAATTCCAATTACAGTGTCAAAGGTATAAAATGTAGGCGTATTATAGCGAGCAGAAAACGTATACTGTACATCTCAAAGTTTCGCTTAAAAGTTAGGCGATAAAATTAATAAAAGAATTAGATCGTTGAGTACCATGTCCAGGAAATACATAACTGGCGTATAATCAAACATTAAATCTAATTAAAATGATACTTTTCATTTTTATTTTTTGTAACTTGTAATAAATTTACGCTACAATGCTGCAACTGCAAGTACTTTTCGCCGTTGCGCGTGCGTTAATAACATGCAGCAAGCTTGATGTCCACGCAATTTTGTTCTGTCGAAATCAAGAAAGATATCGTTCGTCTGTGCACGCCATACCGGTCCTCCGCTCCTTGCAGCAAGATATATATGCTGGAGTATGACTGTCTCATCCTCCTCACACTCTCTCCGATTTTTTTATGTATTGATGTGAATGAAAGGAAATTATTAACGTAAAGCTACTTGGCCCCTTTGCTATTTGTATTAGGCCTTTCTAAGCGACTTGTACTCTTTCTTAGCTAAGCTTTTCTGACTTGGCCGGCGAACCAAGGTTCTTTTTAGCAAGCAACGAGATAGTTTAATTATCTTGTTTTACTGACAGCTTTGTCCTCGAGCGTCGCGCGGGTCACCTCTTGGTGAAAGTGAACGTTAACATAAGGGAGACAGTTCCCGATTTAATATGCAGTTAAGCTGTGTTTGATGGCCTTACGCTTGGTCATATCTCCTGGAATTTGACCTAGTCCGGTCTTCGGTATATGTGAGCAGTAGAGGTCCTCTTGCGGTTGTCAGCCACTACCTCTAAAGTGACGGAACGTTTAGCCATTTTTGCACAACCAAGAGAAGATGACGTCACAACCAAGAGCTATGTACAACTAAAGAAGTGTTGACGGACTGTCGATATTTACAATCCTGACAAAAATAATCACGAGTCCAATCATCCGTTCAAAATAATTGTTGTGGAATGCTCGTTAAATTTTTACTACTAATGCTCCTACGTATTAAGGTAGGTACCTACCTACATAAATTTGCAAAGTGCTAAAAATTATATGCATTGGAATACAAATCTGAGACTATCAAATTTTCGGCTTTAAGTTCTTTGACTGATGCGACTGTTTCCTTTAGTGTAGACAAGATTAAAGGATTTATACTGCCAACCTCCGTAGAAAGCAGTTTCCGGAATTGTCTTGAAGTTAGTTGTTTCTTAAGCTGATATGTTTTCAATGGTTAGCGTATAGTTCTGATGCGCTGTAAAATTACCGAAGCGTCAATTTCCCCTTTTTCTCTTAAAATTGTAAAACCAATAATATTGGCGTTTTCCCCATGTGTGCTCAACTTTGACCCACTTGATCGTACTGACTTATATTTATATAGGCTACTCTTCTGCTTTAGATGCCATCTGTCTGTAGAGCTGTAGCTCGAAACATTTACACCCCTACAAAAATCACTGACATTACTGTCCGTGAAACAAAATAATAGATCAAGTGGGGGGGGGGGGGCGGGGCAATGCTCTGTATTAACGACACAATGTATCTATCTTCGATCTGCAATAGTTGTCAACTATGGCTGCCTTAGGAAAGTGATAAAGTGATAGATGAAATGAATGCTGAAAATCAGGCACACAGAGAACTACGAGATCTATTGAGTTGAAGCAAGGCATGTAAGGAGCAAATGCTAAACGTACATGCAGAGATTTGCAATTATTTTCCCTCGCCCTGTCGAAGGAAGTACTACGTACGCTGTACAGTATACATAATTATATAATTATACAACAAAAGAAAAATTGCTGTTCTGCGTCGTCACTATGGGTCTCCTTAATTGTTTTGCTGCATTTAGCCCTCAGCCTTCGTCTTATGGTCCTAATAGAAAGACCAGGGTGAGTCTTTTGTGAATTTGTGAAGCCTTCGCTGTTGTATTGAATGACTTGCATATGTCGCGGACTTAATTACGTGTAAACAGCTCGGCCAACGGAGTTGTTTTTCTCACCGTTTAAACCACCTTCAGAGAGTCTCTTGTTCATTCTGTACTTAGTAAGAAAGAGTACAGCTTATTCGTCAGTCATCTTCAGTGGTGCCTTGTTTTCGCTCTGTGTACTCTATTACAGTACAGTTTTCATGTATGGTAGATACATACTTAGAGGAGTGCGGCAACTTGCGTTCTCATTCCTTTGCAATAACACTGGGTTACTGATGGGATGGTGGTGTTTCGGTAGAATATGTTGGACCAAATATGAACTCGTATATTCATAAAAACCGAGCTGTGGAAAGTTATTATTGCAGGAAGGCGCGCTGCGCGTTTCATGTCAAGTATCGTAGAGCGAATGGCTTCGATTGGTTTCCGTATGAACCTCCAAGTTACTGCTAACGAGGATATCAGTTACTTCTAAAATTACCCCTATTTTATCGTTCTTGGGGTTGGCTGTCACAGAAGTTGTCTGCATTTAACCTAGCAATTTCCAACGCGCTCGGCATCGAAACGCTTGTAACACTTCATAGGTTATTACCGAGTCTTTCTTTATTTGGTAAACGCCTCTTTTCAACCGGGGTCTGTTCGTTCTGTTTCTTGTTCGGCTGTTGCTCATGGTGGTGGTTTTGTGTTCAGCTGCAAATGCAGTTTGGTGATTTGTAATGTTTGTGCTACGCTGCGAACCATGTATTTCAGCAAGCCCTTTAGAGTACCTGCAGTGGTGCAAACTTAATCCAATTCTTGGTTTCAAATCTTGCTCTTGATAGGATAAACATAACGAATTTCGAAAATTGTACTGATGAAGGTGCCACCACGATATGGCTTATTCATTGTTCTCTCCTTACTACGCTGCTATATATTTCACGCTCTTCTCAAACGTATTCTACGAAATATGCTACTTGTGCTTGCATCATTGCTGGCGGAACATTACCATAAACATCACAAACAAGAGCTATGGGAAAACATGCGTTGTACGGTTATCGTCTTGATCCAAATCATATAAACTCATCCCAAACTTTTCGGCTGTAACAAACTCGCGATGCCGAATGTAAGTGTGAGCTAGAACATCGTCACCCGCTCTGGGGGAGGAAATTCAAAGCCGCCATTCTAAATGGCAGACTTATTCTAGAGTTTTGGTATTTTTCACATCTCAGTCAACCCATATGACTGCCTAAAAGCACTATTTCTACGACTCAACTCCTTCTGCCTTTTTTGGGGGGACACACCTACCCTGAGAGAAAATTTAATGTACTGAAGTACATCAAAATTACATGCCTATTTATCCTAAAACCGAAACACGCAAGTGCATCAGAAAGAGAAAGTACAGCATGATGATGCATATAGGGTCTTATGATGCACTTGGTCACGTTGATGCACTTATATGTGTTTCGATTTTGTGACAAAGCTGATGATGCACCAAGATGTATCAAAAGCAGGTAAAATTGATGCACCTGAAAGACGAAATTTCGAATTACAATAGCGATCTGCGTGTTAGTAAGTAACCGCGTCTCGTTTTGCATATGTAGCAAAACTACAAAGTTTTGTTCACTATCTTTTGCGGAAATATGTTTTTCTGACTGAAATATGTTTTTCTGTCTGCTGCGATGACGTACCAAACTACACCATGAAACACCTATATACATCCTAATGCTTCTCTGTGGAACACCTGCGTGCACCCTGATGCTTCTCAGTGAAACACCTACGTGCATCCTGATGCTTCTCTATGATACACCTACGTGCATCCTGATGCTTCTCTGCGAAACACCTACGTGCATCTTGATGCTTGTCTGTGAAACACCTACGTGCATCTTGATGCTTCTCAGTGAAACACCTACGTGCATCTTGATGCTTCTCAGTGAAACACCTACGTGCATCCTGATGCTTCTCAGTGAAACACCTACGTGCATCTTGATGCTTCTCAGTGAAACACATACGTGCATCTTGATGCTTCTCAGTGAAACACCTACGTGCATCCTGATGCTTCTCAGTGAAACACCTACGTGCATCTTGATGCTTCTCAGTGAAACACATACGTGCATCTTGATGCTTCTCTGTGAAACACCTACGTGCATCTTGATGCTTCTCAGTGAAACACATACGTGCATCTTGATGCTTCTCTGTGAAACACCTACGTGCTTCTTGATGCTTCTCTGTGAAACACCTACGTGCATCCTGATGCTTTTCTGTGAAACACCTACGTGCATCAAAATTTTTCTCAGTGTACATATACACATACAAATATATATAAAGTGATGGTAGTGTTACTGGGGCGACACCGTAGAAAATTCCTTCATTTTTACGGGTACATACAACTTTAAAGGCGACACGTTCATGTACCTCTTATGTAAAACGGGACTGAAATCCTCTTCCGTAGACTAAAACCAAGTGAAAAATAACTCTACGGTCCTCTTCCGCCGTCTTCTCGTAAAACGTTTTTGTGCTGCCAACATCGAGTGAAACCAACCACCGTTGTAGGAGCCCTCTTCCAATCAGCTTTTACCCCGCCAACCTTGAAGGTTAGGTCCCCAGGACTGGTTCTGCAAGTGTTCTAAAGTGTATTAGACCGGTATATATATCATAGAATATTAGGAGAACCAGTCCTGCAAACCTAACCTGCAAGGTTGGCGGAGTAAAAGCTCGTTGTTTCTTAGCTTTATGTACCCGTAAATAGTCTTTGTTTTCCTTACGTCGCCCGAACATAGAAAGCCTCACTTTATATATACAAATATATATAATTAAATTTTAAACGAAAACCTTATCACGGCTCTTCGCTTCGCTCGCGGGTGATAAAACATTACAGCGGGCGTTGGAAAGCTTCTGTTGCAAGGTCACCCTCGGAGCCCCGCCGCACGTACGCTCGGGTACACACAATGCATGACGAGGGCTCCAACTTTCCCTGACGCGTCGGCGGGCCGTCGAACGCGTCCGAAGCCTCAATGAAAGGGCGATGACACGGGGTTTCCACCCTGGCCTTTCGGATTAAAGTTTCGTAACACCGGGCGCAGCGTATGAAGGTCGGACGACATTTTGTGATGGGTTAGCTGCGGTGCGCAATTATATATCAGAAAAATGAACGTATCCAGTTTCCTATGGGAAAAAATAAACAACTTTTCTTTACTCAAATGCCAAATGTTGCGTTACTATTAAAGCTTCATGACATATGGCGTGAGTCGTGACCGAAGTTCATTTCACGAAGGTTCAATTCACAACGGAAAAAGTATAAAAATGCTATGACACACACACACAGTGTTAAAAATATTACGTCAAGTCGTTAATATCTTTTCACGGATATCATTGTACAGTTAACGTACATGTAAAGATCTGACCAGCACCAGTGGTTGAGCAATGGCATTTTCAACTAGCTGTCGAATGTCGCTCGTCACACTGGATAAATTTATTTAAAATAATGGAAAATATGCCCACAGATATTGTCATGCATGTTAAAGGTACGATGACACCATTGTCAGAATGTTACTAGTTATCAACCGCAAACAAAATGAGAGAGGTGATAATGTTTTCGTTGAAGATTTAACTGTACATATATTTGTATGTCCACCCAATAAGTGGTCGATGGAGTTGAGCAATGTTCATAATTTTTTTTCAGGGAGTCTAGTGGGTTACCCTCGATGTGACTCATGCCAAAAAACTGGGAAGAACTGGCCATAACAAATGACTGCGATGAAATTTGTTCTCCACCAAAAACACGTAGGAGTTGAGCTATGTTCATGATTTTTTGCAGGGAGTCTGATGGGCTGTCTTCGATGTCACCCATGGAAAATAATAATAATTAAATTAGCTGGCCATAAAAAATGACGGCAATGAAATTTGCTCTCCACTCCAAAACAGGTAGGAGTTGAGCTATGTTCACAATTTTTTGCAGGGAGCCTGGTGGGGTCAAAAATAGCTTAAGCAACTAAGTCACCCACAATATTCCCTGCTGCAGATGATTTCGCACTTCTCGCACTTTCATTGATGCAAGCCGAAAGTAATATCTGTGCTTCAGCTTATCCGTCTAGCACACGGGTCGGGACCGCTGAGAATTGACAAACCTTCACAATGATCCACTTACTCACTTATCTCTGTCGTACCCTACCCATTGACTGACTCGGTGGTTCCCACGCACTTGCGCATTGATAGATGAGGATCATTTGGTGTCGGTATAGCTGGTGGCAGACTTGAAATTCAGGTGTAACGTGCGGGCCTTCATAGTAAGCCAAGTTAAGGCGCCTATTCTATTGGAACCAAACCTATCCTAACCAATTAACTTATCTAACCTGTTCTAATGGAGCCTAATGCGCACTTGGAGGTTAGTCTTATATTACAACGGACCGATCGCTTTGTATACATCTTTTATTGAAGTATACTTTCCTTCTGTTACTGTTTTTTTTCGACTTTATTTATGACAACACCGCTAATCACCCGCGCTTCTAGTCCCCGATATGTTTGCCATTTGACACCCGTGAGTCTTTCTCTTATTGCAGTAGCGTTCTGAATCTTTAATAAGGAAGCAAAATGTTTGCTCTGCTGAAATTTATAGACCCACGGTAGCAGCAGGCCACGCATGCTTGATTGGTGCATTAAAGGAACCGAGATCGAGCGACGAGCCAGCCAAGCGGTCTTTGTGGTGCCCGGCGCGCTGAATCAGCAAACTTGCTTGGTGAGCACAGCTACGTGGATGCACTTACCTTCCCAAGTATTGGAGGGTAGGGGACGCGGGTCGTTGAACCTTCTGCTACGGCGCCATAGTTCTTAACGGCGCCATAGTTCTACAGCTGCACTTACTCCTTTGCGGCCAGTTGGCCTATATCTTCAGCATGAACCAGTGCATGTGGGTGTCCCTGTGGAGAGTGCAGTTATTGCTGACTTTACCTTTTTGCCTTTCATCGGTCGCGAATCTTGCCATTCACCTAAGATCCTGACGGAGCTTAGTCCATAGGGCTAGGTGTGTTAGGGCTCGTACGAATGGTCCATCAGAGTCTATCTAAGCCGAACCCATTCGACTTTACTTGTCTGGAGCAGCAGCCAAGAACTTTGAGTTCGTCACTGTGAATCGTGTTGTAGGAGTTACAAGCTACCTGATTATACTTACTGATTATGCTTACTGATGACACTATTTTACGGAGTGAGATTGAGTTCTTAGAAGTTTCACCGGTAGCCGTTTGAAGGTCAACGCATGAAACCTGAATCAGCTGGTCTAAGATTTCAAACAAGTTAAATTTAGAATATTCAATTTTACTATTCAATCGAACATGCCCTTAACATAGCCCGTCCTTTGTAATGGCGAGTCGCATCCTCAGGAGGTCTATACCTCTTTCCAAGTTTTTTTTTTTTATCATTTCATCGCCTGCATTAAGAAATTGAGCGGCATAAGTTGGCATATATGTAACTTCGAAAAAGACAAGGCTGCGGAGTCCAACTTCCGACAGTATATAATCAATGATCTACGACAATCTACGACTCTTGTTGTTATATAGACTGTCAAGACGGGAATACTATCATTTTTATTCCATCTCCGACTCGCTGGATCCGCTTGTGCCCGACTCGGACGCCCCAAGTTCTGCGGCTTTGCAACTCAAAAAAAAAAAAAAAAAAACACATGAAACACTGCCGGTCTTACCTCGGTATTGCCACGGCCCTCCACATTTGAATGGTGAAATTACCCCCCGTGGTGAGGTTGGGGTGCGTCAGGGCAGAGCCGGGGAAGCGGTCCCCATGGGGAACGGTACCTTCGGGGAACTCGGGTACGCTTGGGGGCGCGCAGTGATGGGAGGGAGTGGAAGTCAGAAATATCGGGGTCAGGACCATCCAAGGTATGATGAAATTGAGTGGTAGCACGTAAAACCACACCAGCAGCTTCTGATGCCTTCCGTTGGATCCCACTTGCTCTAGCACCTTAGGGAACGCAAAAGAAAATTTCATGTAGCTGCGGTGCATATTTGTTTGCGTGTCGCAGAGATACAGTCCAGAAATTGACCCATTATCGATGTATTCATCTTTTTGCTCTTAAGTAACCCAACCCACTATAATAATAATAATAATAATAATAATAATAATGATAATCTTCTCACATTTTACCAAATGTTCATCGCCTCGAGACACATGAAAGGAAGTTTTTACGGTGTAGTGTACTCTGCAATATATTGTGGGTAAGATAGGAAACAATAATTAATGTAGTTTGAGACGCGTTTACTTGAATGCTCGAATCCCTGTGAACACGAACGACGGTCCTCTGCCACAACGCATGTGGTGACGATGCCTATTTATTTCTAAAATGGCAAAAATTGTAGTTATATGTTTCTGTACCAACAAAGACTAGAATCAAAGTTTCAGTCCCATGTACTCTTCCGCTGTTATTATGGGGACTATTATTTGAAACGCCTTCATTTGTGTGTAAAAATGGCATCTGGTGTCTCAATTACAGAATACTGCTTTGAATACTTACATCTTCGAATGCTGTAGGCTTCATTTTAGTTTCAGCACTATATTACAAAATATTCTGGGTTGTAAAAAGAGATAGTCAAAATATCATTAAGGGTACATCTGAAAAAACCAAGAAATCGTCGTTAGTGGGGCACAATTTTTCGTTTTCAAGCTCTTCGATGATAGTAAATAAAATACCTAATAATGTAGGTAATAATATAAGTAAAAAAAAAGTTTGTCACTGCTCTGACAAAAACGACAATTTATGGACAGTTATCCGATTTCTATAAATTACGACATGGCATAATCACCCAAATTTTTCGACTGGGGGTCATCGAATTCATATACATATACAGTAGAGAAAGAAAGTTATTTTAGCTGTGTAAAAGCATCATGTGGGCTAGGTACTTTAGAAATTGTCACAGCTTGCGGAACCCACAGTTGATTACCTACGCCAAGGAAGTTATGTTTTGTTAAAAATGTTTTGTTTATCTGCCTGCCTATTTGTCTGTCCGTTTGTTTATCACCCGCGAACGAGGTGAGAGAGGTGATGTTTTCGTTGAAGATATAATCATATATATTTGTCTTTCCACCCAAAAACAGGTAGAAGGAGTTGACCAACGTTCATAATTTTTTGCAGGTGGTCTGGTGGGTTGACGTAGATGTGACCCATGCCAAAAAACTAGGATTAGCTGACTATAAAAAATGACGGCGTTGAATATGCCTCTACCGTTAGTGCTAGTTTTACGCCACGAGGCGTTGTTGCTGGTTCTCTGTTCGTTTATTTATGTTTTACCGTATCATTGTCTGTTTGTCCGCCTGTTTGTCTATCTGTCTGTCAATCAGTCCGTCACCATGAAAACTCAAAACCTTATGGACGGATCTTTATTAAATTTTCAGGGATAGTTGGGGTTGTTACTAGGAGCAAATAACCAAATTTTTGTGTTGATCTGTTTGTCAGTTTGTTTGTCTGTTTTTTATGTTTATCAGTAACATAACCTAAAATATTAGAAACGGATTATCATGAACTTTGTGCGAATTCCTAAATATATTAACAGATATAGATGACCAAAGTTTTGTGATGATTTGTGCGTCCCTTTGTGAGTTTGACTAATATTTGTCAAAATGTTTGTCAAAATATAACTTGTAAAGTTACAGACGGATCTTGAGGCAAATGGCATAAGCTATTATTATTATTGTCAAGAGGCACAGATTTCTTAAGTTTTACGGACTGCTGATCCGCCTTGAAACGAATTCAAAACGAGTCCATCACTTGAGCAACCCTCACCTTCGATACGGTTCACTTGGAGAAAAATATACAATGTTCTAAGCTTTTCCTTCATTTCAGTTCTGTTTTCTATTTAAGCAACGTTAACTGCCGTATCTAGGATACCACTGCATGCCTCAATACTTTTTCAATAATTCCGTGAAGTTTTTCTCGTTCACGAAGTGTTCATAATTTCTCGAGTTATCTTAGTGACATACATACAAACACCCTGACCAAAAGTCAGAGAGACAAACACGACAAAAACATAGCCTCCTTGGCGGAGGTAAATAGCTCTGAATAACCCTGATAAATAAATTGATACCGCACGAAAAGAAAACGAAGCTAATGTTAGTTACTAATAGGGACACTCCCCAACTTCCTGATGTATATTTTAATGACGTTAGACTGGGATAGGTAAAATAGATCAAATATTTGGGTATTATTTTAGATTCCAAGCTGTCTTTCAATCAACATGTTAATGATGTATGCAGGAATCTCAGCAGATCACTTGGATTATTTTATTGCATTTCTAACAAGCTACCGCTAATCACCCTTAGAAATCTCTACTACAGCATTGTCTACCCGCACATTATCTACTATATTGAGTTGTGGGGAGGTGTACCCTAAGCAGCCAGAAAGAAGGTTTCCATCTTAATCAACAAAATCCTCCGTGCAATATTAAAAGTACAAACAATCAACTTTGTACCTGAAACTCATGTTAATGAAATGTATAAAGCTTTAGATCTTCTTAAATTTGATGACATTCATGGATATTTTTTATTGAAATTAGCACATAAGTTTTTCTTTTACGATTGTATGTCTTATAATAAATACCTCCTGCCACTCGAATAACCTAGCAATTATGATTTCAGGAGGCAGAGATTTAGGGTACCTGCGGTTAGGTTAGATGTAGAAAAACAAGATACAATTTTTCAACTTGTGACACTGCTCAACGACGTAGATGAGGAATGGTTGATTCCAATGCCGAATTGCTGCTTGAAAAAGAAATTTAAAATTGCCGTTATTGCTAGTTACTGATGAAAAAGGTTTCACTTCCTCCATTGTTATTTATATGAATTGTATAATATGTAAGTATTCAGTCAAGTCATTTTGTTAGTCTATACAACCTATTATCGCTAAATTGTTTTTAAAACCTTTTAACTGGCCCAAGAAGCGAACGAGCTTAGCGTGGCCTCTTGTCTCATGAAATTCTTTGTTTTATAACTGAATGTACTTACCTGTACTGCTTTTTAATGGGACAAATAAATTCTATGGAGTTTCTATGGAGTTTCAATTGTGTGGTAACAGTGACTGGACCCAACTTCAAGCTGCAAGAAGGAAAATCCTCTCAGATTGAGCAATAGAAGCCGAAATAAAAGTAGCAGGGCACGAAGAAAAGAAAATCCAGGACTCAGGATGGCCAATCATTGTACGGTGCCGGGATACTTAACCAACTACAATGGTCTTGACCAGGGCAGTGTCGTCTTCCTTCCTAAAAATGAAGTGCAGAGATCCCAATGGTTGAAGTTCATCAACTTTACTAATGTTGAATCGCTGAAGAAAGTTTACGCGTGCTTCAAGCATTTTAAACCAAAAGTTCTCTTGCCCTCAAAGAAAGGAGTAAAATTGATTCACCTGCTGAACCTTCTTACAACATTAATTCCAGATACCCAAAAAAGCAGCAAAGCAGCAACCTTCCTCCAGCAGCTGTCATGGAAGCCATTAAATGTCCACGAAAGCCTCGAAAATGCCGAATTCCTAGAAGATGAGCTTGAAAAATTCAAAATGAGAGATACAATAAATGATCTAAATGATATTACAGAAGAAAAATTGGCTAAGTTTGGATATGGATTCACGTTAACAAGGAACTCGGACTGCGTCTGCCATTCCAGTAGTGACGTTCTGCATCCGAATTGGCGTGTTAAGCTCTTCTACAGAAATAATCCCATGCCCCTGGCAGAATGGTTTGGTAGAGGGAGAAATACTTACCTCACTTACATCAGAAATACGGCGGAAGAGAAGAATGGAATCCAGGAAGAACTTGTAAAATTGAAGTTACATAATAACCCAGTATATAGACCCGAATCACATAATCAGATTTGCAATTCAACTGAGATACAATTTCCTTAAGGCCTAAGGCCTATCACCTCCTGTTAGAGGAATTCCCACTGCTTTCGAGCTCATACCTACGAAACTTAACTTCTGGTGAGTTGAACTTATCTTTACCTCCGCCAAAGAGGCTATATGTTTTTGTCGTGTTTGTCTCTCCGATTTTTTGTCAGTGTGTTTGTATGTCTGTCACCAAGATAACTCGGGAAGTTATGAACCGATCTTTACGAAATTTTCAGGGATTGTTAGGTATGTCAACAGTAACAGATGATTGATATGAATCCGTCCATCCGTTTGTTTGTCTACCTATTTTTTCTCAATGCCCTGACTCAAAAAGCTATCGTTTGATTTTCATGAAATTTAAATCACTTGTTAGATTTGTTACGAAGCGCAAATGGAAACATTTTTGTGATTATCTGTTCGTTTTTTCGTTTGTTTGTTGCGGTGTTTAATTCTGTGCTTGTTAGCAGAATCACTCAAAAAATCCTGCAGTTATTTTTAAGAAATTTACAGGAGTTGTTAGTAACGATAAAAGACATAGATGATTAAATATTCCTGCAGAGCGGCTGGTCCGTTTATGTGACTTATGTTTGATATGATGTTTGTTAGCAGCATAACTCAAAATTTACGAACAGATCTTCAAGAAAATTGCAGAAACTGTTAATACTATCAAAAGGCATGCACAAATGAATAGATTTTGGAGTTGATACAAAGAAAATTATGGTTTGAGAGCCAATTTGAATTTTTTATTGCTGTTGCCTTGCTTGGCGGAGGTATGCGCGATCAGAGTGCCCTAGTTTGTTATGGAACCGAGTGTGATGCATAAAATCCCTGCTTATTTGGGCAAAGATATTAATCCTAACTTTTGTACACTCTAAAAATCGAAGTTATGCAAACCTTTTACTGTTCATTTGGCAATTTTTTTAGCACTTAGCTTCTGATAGCGAAACTGAATTGTATGTGCACGAAGCTTCCTACTTTCCGTATACAGCAATATTTTCTTTCTGTACCTAGCTGTAATTTGCAATGCACCCGAGTACGATATTTTAAGATATTCTTTGATATTCGTTTAAGAATATTTTTTAAAGTGCATTAGCAGATATTTCCTGTGAAAACCGATGCAGTCTAGCAAATTTTCATTTTCGTGTTGTACAAACTTCAAATTGTTAAGAAACTGCGTTGCGTTAACCCCCATAAACGTTATTTGCGCCGCAAACTGTCGCTTTGAGTTTAGTTTCTTCTTATTGACTGTAAACTTACATAGCGAATACGTTGCATGAATTTTTTTGCTAATAATCTTGCGCTAAATTCGTTGCACTTGTTTTGTTGTTTGTGCTTGGTGTTGAAATTTCCTGTACTCTCTTCTATGTACACCGGTTTTTATAACATTATATGTATGATGTGAAAGTGATGTGTACCAAGTACCTATCGTTCGTAAGTAGCAATGTTTTCGGCTGCTGTTGATTGTTGTGAAGCTGAATACTTGGTTTTAGAATTTCCTAATGTACATGGGGCAATTTCATTTCTTACGTTTTACTATTGGTATTTATTGTGAAACCGAGTGCGTCGTAGGATTAATAATAACAGTAATATAATATCTTGAAACCATTAGCCCTATTTCAAAGGTCTTTGTTATGTTTCTGCAATGGTTCTTTGTCCTGCTGTATGCCTACGGCAGCTAAACCTTGTAAGAAGGTAGCAAGAAGATACGTAGCCCGGTATTAATAGGTTAATCGAATAATAGTTGCAATATATCTAACCATAGCACAGTCACTACACAAATAACACTCAGTGAACGAAAGAAAAGTTTCATGGAATTTTTGAAAAAGTAAGGGCTTCTAAGGTATACACTGGTGTCCTAGATACGGCTGTCAACGTTGAAGGTATGGATTGCTTAAGTGATGGACTCTTTTTGAATTGGTTTCAAGGCGGATCAGCAGTCCGTATAAGTTAAGGAATCCATGAAATGACCAAATTTTGGCGATAATAAAAGAAAATCCAAGTTTCAAGACGAATTAGAATTTTTCGTTAACATTGCCTTGCTTGGCGGAGGTATGCGGTCTCATGCAGAGTGCTCTAGTTTTTACGTTTTTTTTTTATGCTAACTATACTAGATACCATAATAGCAATTTTTCCAAAAAAAAAAGCCTGTTGTTTCCGATATCACCGGAATTACCAGCTTTTATAGTCTGTTAATTCGTTTCGACGAGTGGAATCGAGTCAAAATTGTGCAATGGCAGCGGTAAGGAATTTTCATCTTGCAGCGACTTCATTTACCACATGGTGAAAAATGCTCCACTTGAACAAAACGGGAGACATAAATGAAAACTTGCATGCCACAAGAATATTCAAAGAGAAATAAATGGCGCTTAGATGAAATGAATCGGATCATTATTGGGCAAAATTAATGGCAGCACTCACAAAATCGTATTGAAACTTCATCCTTTACGAGACTTCTTAATAGCGTTACACAAATTCAAAACCAGATAAGTAATTGGGACTTTGTATGCCACAACAATATCCTAAAAGAAACAACTTGGCGTCTAGACCAAATAAATCTGGTCACAATGGTGCAAATGACGGCAGTTGCAAGCGTTCTTGATGCAAAGGTGTAATTTACGGGAAAGTTTTGGATCTTAGATGTAGGTATCAACTCATTTTAAATTCGTATTATAAGACTTATTCAAAAATTTCATATCTGCAGCAAATATGGTATTTGTAATTTTTGATAAGTATGCATCAGGCGCTGGTCCGGCCCTTCTGTCAATTTTTGAAAGTCTCTGTGACCCCTGAGTCAAAACGTTTGCCCACCCCTGGTCTAGTTTTCCCACCCCTGGTATAGTATTCCCACCCCTGGTCTAGTTTCCCACCCCTGGTCTAGTTTTCCCACCCCTGGTCTAGTATTCCCACCCCTGGTCTAGTTACAAAATATGAACTTAGTTTGAATGAGATGTAGTACAGTGGAACAATATAATCTGCATTCGTCGGCTTGACATGACATTTATTTATATTTTTTCAGAGTATTTGCATCACACTTGAATGAGGACATACTGAAAATCTACATAAAAGGGACATTTTGATCTCCGACTGCTGTGTTCGCTATTTGGTGACCGCGTGACTTCGCGTATGGTAAAATCAGTGACAAATTTCGAGTAGTTGAGAAAATTTGTTTGAGCCTATTTCGGGATGAAACCGTTGCCCAAAAATATTTTATAGTTAGACGTGGCTCAGCTTCTGCATATTAATTTTTAAGGGAAAAATTGTTGTGATTTGTTTCAAACTTGCTTGGTGCGTATACCTTTCTCGTTACACTGTTGCCTTCGCGTATAAAATACATTATACTCTTTTTACTGACGCTATCTTCAAATAATGAAAAAAAAAAAATCTTCAACATTTTTTCTATTGACTGGCTACCGAAAATGTCAGGCTTTTTAGGTGAAAAAATTTTGCCTTTTGTTCAATAATAATTCAAGAGTGGTCATGGTATCAACGGATACCGTCAAAAGCAAAGGCACTTGCCCCCAAACAAAATATTTTTTCTGCACCTCAGCGTCTCACACAGAATCCGCAATCTAACTTAGCGAATTAATGTACACTGTATTTAAGCTCTACTTCAATAAATCTTAATATATTAAAAGTACGGAATTAATTTCTTTCAAAGGACGGGCGATAACATGCACAGATAGCTCACAACTTTACCGCAACTTTTCACCTAAGTTTTAATTTTAACGTAACTTGCACGGGATAGTTCGAGGAGAGCACCAAAACTGCTCGGTAGTGGACCGAGCAATAGGTCCTATTATTCCGTTGACGGGCTTAAGGACATAACGTATGCCTGGTCCCCCGAGCACCCACTTTCTGCACAACTGCACCGCAATTGTGGTGCCCCGCGACTGGCAGTGCAGATTATATAGCAATCCTGAGCGCCCCAGCGGCAACACGCGTGCATGGCCTTCGCGACCTCATTAACAAGTAAAGAGGAAAAGCGTAGCACTGCAGCTCTATGTCGCCATTGGCGTAGTTGGTGCATTGCAGTGCTCGGGTGAAGCGCATACTGCAAGTAACGACTACATGCAGTGTGTTACCTTTGATTATGCAAATACAATTTTTTACTTTATTTTTCAAGATAAGTGTCTAACTTTGTAATATCAATACATATTAATTAAATGTATGGCTATGTTGCAAATACAAACAGCACTGGTAAAATAAATATTTAGGAATTTACTAAGTTTATCATATAATTTGCTTATTTACGATTATTTTTTTCAGATTATGCAACAAGTTAATAAAAACTCATAAAGAGGAAATAAATACAAGTGAACAGGAATATTGTTATTAAACGTCCAAAACCAAGAAATTATAACCGAAACAATTCAATAAACACTGACATAAGTATTCAGTAGTGGTAAGCATAACAAGTTAATTTTGAACATGGCAACCTCCATTTTTCATGATTTTTATTAGGCGATTATCAACAGACTTTGTCAGGTTTGATATTTCAGATGGCGGAAAAGAATCTGCAGCTGTTTTTACTGCATTCCACAGGCTTATTTTGCTCGAAAACTGCCGACCACCTTCATTGACCTTCTTTTTGATAATTGCCCAGAGGTTCTCTATGGGATTTAAATCGGGGCTATTCGCTGGCCAGGTCATAATTGTTTTTGATTTAAATCCTCCATCCGCAAGCCAGTTAGCAGTGTTCCGTGCTCGGTGTGAGGGAGCGTTAACCTGCTTAAATACCAATTTGGATCTGCGTGCGATAGTCGGCTCATCAAGCCATGGAATCAAGTTGGCTTCAAGAAACTGGCACTCTTTCTGTATTCAGTTCAACTTCTTCTGCCACTTCAAATGGACCAATAACGGTGTCGCCTACTATCCTGGCCCAAAACATTACGCATCCACCACCTTTTTGACGCTTACGCCGTGTCTGTTGAGCTCGGTCATGGAAGACCCATCGAGACGCCCATCCATCTGGATCATCGAGAGTGGCACTGCATTCGTCAGTAAATATGACATTGGAGAAATAAGTTTTTATGTTCTATTCAGCCCATTTGCCCCAATTTTCTTTATGAGTTTTTGTTAGAAGTGGTCTTTTAATTGCCTTTTTCACTTTCCTTAGCTTCTGCAGAACCTCACATCTCGTCTTTCTGCTTTGTATTGGGGCTCCAGCTTCTTCAACTATCGCCTTATTTGTAGAAAGCGGTATTCTAGCCATTGAAACCTTCAAATGTCGCATATCCCGAGCAGTCAATTTCCTCGTAGAGACTCTATCCGGAGTTTTCCGGTTGACCTTACCTTCAATTGCATAAGGCTTAATTGTTCGGTGATCACGCTGTAATTTCTTGGAAACTTCGAGTGTTGTCTTACCAGAAGCCAATATCGAGGTCACTTTGAGTTTTTCTTCACTGGTTAGATCGCTTTTCTTGCCCATGTTGACTAGAGAGTGATGTTGCATAATCTGGGGTAACAGCAGAACCCCGTACGATAAGCAAATGTTGCCAAAACGTGGGAAATTGTTCCGTTTTATTTTTCTCTACTTGCTTTTATAGTTACAACGTACCTGTGCCCTAACTTACTATTAACATTTGAAATGTTTGACTCTTATATTGCAAAATAAATAACAAAATTGTGTTTGCATAATCAAAAGTAACATACTGTATATTTCTAGGGCCTGCTACGCACGACAGTCGAAACAGCGAAGAGTTCCCCATTACATTCCCTTCAGGGGTGTAGGATGATTCTTAGGACATGTTCTTCTTTTTATTTCCCGACGTCATTTTTATGTGCGTCGATCCTGAGTGGGAACAGTGTCGTGCATTTCTGTTCTTCGCTCTTATCGGTCTGCTACGTGGGCTTTCTCTCTCCTCTCCTGAAGAACTTTAATAACTCGCTGGTACTGTCCGGTTCATAATATTGTGATTTACTCCCTTAGTTTATGTCTACAGTGTAGACAATTGCGTATGGATGTGTACTTGTTCTCTATGGCCTCATTTGTTTCTCATACATCTTACGTAGCAGCTGTAGTTTTGTAGCTCTATTAAGTTTAACTCTATAAATACGTGAAGTCGATGATTGGCTTCCTCTTTGTCCCAGTTCTTTAGCCGTAAATGGCAGTTTGTATGCAAGCAGTGTAGGATTCACTCGAGTCTATGGTTAAATTCTCATATATGTTGTCTGGTACGGTACCGCCAACTGCATCATAATTCGTAAGCATTTCTCAGTATGTCGTCATGTGGCAAGCTTAAATTATTAAGGTATGATAATTGCAGGAATTGAAACCTTCTCTTTGTGCTTTCCTAATAATACATAGCTGAATCTGATATGCTGGAAGTCCAGTGAATTTAGGGTCCAAGAAGTCTGACTCAGACACTAGCTGGGCCTAGGAGTCGGAGTTGGGCTTGGTCCACCCGTTTTACAACCCTATTCATCACCCAATCCAAGCATAAAAGACGTAGGCATGCAGAATACTGAGACGGCGAGGCGCAGCTGCGGTAACCGCGTCAACAACCGACCGATCGTTCGGACACGGGAGTACTACTGCAGTTCTGGTTACACGGCGATGTATTTGAATGCAGAAATTACCTCATCAATAACCCCCGCTTCGTTTGAGAGACGTAAGAAAAACATTGAACACCAAGTCTTCGGGGATAATATCATCAATAGCCGGCGCGTCCCGTTAGTAAAAAGCACTGTTGTTTGGCGGACGGCCTCTACAGTTACTGTGCAATGTACACGTGATCTCACTTCCCTTAGAGCATTCATTTGCCCTAGCTTGAGCTCAATGTGTCAGCTGATTGGGAACGGGTTCAAGGTCTATCCGTGCATACTGGTGCTGTTCAGCTGTTCCGTATTACGTTAAAACACGAGGCGCTACCGTGATTTTGTCATTATCGTAAAAATGATTTTTGTATATGCAGCTTTGTTCCGTGACCTCATGAGATTGATGTAAGGAAAACAAACTGAACTATTTTTTTTTTACGGATGAGGCTCTTCAGCGTTAAATAATGATCGCTTAATGCCTTGACGCAGATATTCAAAGTGTCTCGTGGTCTATTGCTTAAATATTTTGAATGTCTTTCCAGAAACGTGTTTAGGTATTGTCACAAGAGAAATGTGTTGAGCTATCCTCATGAAGAGCAGATCTGGTAATGGTTTGCTGTACTATTTCGTTCAGTGAAACGAATCAAAGTACCATGTGTCATATTGAAAAACCTGTACGAAAGTAAACGTTCTAAAATTGACATAAAAGGGTGAGATAAAACCACATAAATTCTATTTTCAAATATTGTTTGGTCTATACGAAGTGCTACCTTGAAATTAATCTCACTGGTGTTGAGGACATCGTTAGCATTTTGTTTTTTTGTAACGCAGACCAGTTGACGATCATGAAAATCCTGTTTGTTCTCGACTGTTATAGTGACATATTCTTTCGTTGGTTTTTTGTTTCAATTCGTACATGTAGTTTTTGAATTTCAAGCGTTTGCTATAGATCACTGTCTTGGGCGTTACCCTGTACAGTTGCGAGCATAATTCAGGGACAAAAATAAAAAATTTCATATCTCAAAAACTGTAAAAGGTTCAACGCTGAAATTTTAACACAAAAGAGGTATTAGGATACCTAATAATATGCTAAGATGAAAATAGAGGACATCCAGGTTCCACAAATCCAGGTTCCAATTGTCCACAAATCCTCAGTGTTGTCGGATTTCGAGCCATGACTCTCACTCAAGACTTTCCACGTAGGACTTTGAGCAGGCCAGTCAAGAGTCTCCACTCCTTCCTCATCAAGAAACCTCAACACACTTATGGCTTTGTGGCAGGGTGCGTTGTCCTGCATGAAAATGAGGCCGTCAGTGTCAGAATTGTTTAAGATTGTCAAAACATGATCTGCCAAGAGGTTCTTATACACAGCAGCATTGACACGTGTATTCAGACGGACGAGAGGAGTAGTACCCTTTGCAGAAAACATTCCGAACACCATAACACTACTGCCTCCAAATTTAACAGTTTTCTTTGTGCATCTTGGATCGTATTTCTCACCTGTTTGACGTCTGACATAGTTATTTCCATCATTCCCAAACAAGTTGAACTTGCTTTCATCACGAAAGAAAACTTTAGACCACCATTCTTGAGGACTGTTGACGCGTTTGTTGGCGAACTTCAACCTTGCAACTTTGTTCTTCTTACTGATTAGCGGTTTCTTTTGAGGCCGACGTGCACAAAGACCAATCTCATTCAGTCGCCGTGATGCATTGAATCTGTAGATGGTTTCGTCGTCAGTATCATTCATTTACCTAGAAATAGAAGAGGCAGTAGCAAAACGGCCCTTTAATTCTGTGCGTTGGTTGATCCTATTCAGCCTAGCAGAAGTTTTGCTGGGCCTCCCACGTTTCCGAACTCTCGAAACACGTCCAAGATCTTCATAATTTTCACAATTCTTCCAACAATACTCTTTAAACGATTTACCTGTTCTGCGATTGCCCTGACGCTGAGATTTTGTTTGTGTAAATTAACAATTTTCATGCGTAAAGATCAACTTTTTCCCGGGTAACCATGCTTAATTGCAGTACTTGCAATGTTTACATATGACGTAGGCAGTCTTCTTCTTCGGAAACGCAAGAAAATGGGGTTACTGAAGATTTAAATTATAAAATTTGGAACGTGTCCCTTAATTCTGCTCACACTAAATTTTTAATTATAAGTTAAATATACATAACTTTTTTCTTATCCTTCGCATCGTAATAAATTCTTAGCAAATTACTAGGTATCTCAATACCTCTTTTGTGTTAAAATTTCAGCGTTGAAACTTTTACTGTTTTTGAGATATGAATTTTTTTATTTTTGTCCTTTAATTATGCTCGCAACTGTATGCTCAATGGTTTTAAAAACAGGTTGCTAAAAAATGGACATCCGAAGGTACATCTTTCCTAAATAACTTCAAAACAACGCTTCATTAAAATAAACTTCGAGCTAATTTCAAAGCTTACGTTGTGGATATATCATTTCGGTGTGGAATAATTTGGAAGCGGGAGATTGCGGATGGCTATAGACAGAGAAGCAATAATATCCCTATAAGAAAAGGACAAAGGCTGGTTCACTGCCCTGCTTGGTGCTTGCTGATTAGGAAAAAATTCTGCAATTAACGTAGTGAGGCTGAGGCTGGGCAAGAGCAATCGATCATTATGCCCCAGTTTAAGGCACAAGTGGCTCCATCGAAGATGGAAACATTGATTTGGTGTCAATCTCCACCGTCTTGCGAGGTCTAGACTGCGCTTACGATACCTGGAAAAGTCTGCTCTGTTTTTTTTTTGTGCCCTCTGGGGTTGCAATCAACACAGGTGGTACATCAGCAAAATCGTGGGAGCAGAAATGCTCCAGTAGGCGCGTGTATATTATGAGAGTATACCTTGAACCTTCCAAATAATCTCAACTTCAGAATGGTTCAACTCTGGATTGGAGTTCACATTCTAGCGTCGTCAGTAAGGACAAGTGGCCCGCCTTGGCGGAGTCCTGATTTGAATCCGTTCGACTTCTCAGTGCTGTTCTTTATTGAGAAAGAGAGGTGAGCGTTGTAGCTCTCTTTATTCATTACTTGATGATCTGTAGGCTAAGTTGTGCAAAGAATGGACACTTATCCCTCAAACGCTGCTGCATGCAGAGTGACAAGCTTTTCGTTGTAGACTGCGGAGAGTAATTAGGACTCACGATGACGTATTGAAGAATTCTTGCTTCACACAAGTTGCGCATCATAACCTTCACCTTTACGTTCAAAACATCATAACCCGTGAAAACCGGAAAAAATTATGTTGCTACAATTTTGAAACGCCCTTTCCATATTTAGTTAATGGAAAAACTATATTAAATCCGGTTTGATTGAACTATTTATTCTGCTATGAGCTTATTTATGATGATGTAAGGGTGCCCGCACACCGAGGCGACGCGACTTTGCTTCTGCAGGAACTTTTTCATCACTTTGTCAGCAAATAATTCTGACCCCCGCACACACCGGCGACGCAATGTTGCTCAACGTTGAGCAACGTTGCGCGACACAGGCGATCCGTTCGTAGTTCCGTTATTTCCTACCTGATAAAATAGTGACCCCGCACACAGAGGCGGGGATTAGCTCTTGGAGACCAGCGCGTGTGATATGTTCTATTGCTAGCTTATCAGTAAAGGTAGGCTCTTTACCTTTGGAGGCTCTTAAGTAAACTCAGCTATCTTTCCGCAGGGCAAGAGGAGAGAGCCTATACTAGTTTTCATCTACGTATTATAGTCCGCTTCTTTTGTATCGGGCTCTGTAAATACTCGTAGATTACTAGCAGCAAGTTGAGAGCAGTAATTTATCTCTTACCAAATGGAGAGGCTCCCACATCCCAACATGACAATGCAGGCTCATCCAATTACTCAAAGCTCTTGTCTCCTAACTTCAATACAGTCACTTTGATATTGCTTCTCCATCGTAGTTCCTCGTGAAAACAAGTAAAGCAGCCATGTAAACACAAACAGAGACAGTTAACAAAAACATGTCGAAGTCGTGAGCGAGAATTTGTACCTACATGTAGCTGCAAGTCGGTGCCACTGTGTTCCCGGGCAAAGTGCAGTTACCGCTCAGCTGACACCTCATGAAGCAATACTTCATACTGCAGCTGTGAAGCGAAAGAACACTGTGCAAATGTGCATACAAAGAGAACTGAACATGCAGTCGAGACCGACGAGGAAGAACTGGATAAGCCTTCAGATGAAGTGCAATTGGAGGACAAGGGTAGTGGAGACAATGAAACAGTAATACATGATTTACAATGTTGAATTCACTGCATATGTTGAGTGCTTGTTTCAAAAGATGTGAACTTGTTTCAGAAATTCTATTCTCCAGAGTGGCTCTATCTTGAATTACCATCGTATACCGGAACTTGCAGGTAATACAATGTTTACATTTGTATGATCTCTACATTCTTGAAGTGATCTTTGTGGTAAACTATCAAAAAACATAGTTTTATTTCGCACAATAAAAGGATTCGATTTGACACCGGACATGATATAATAGAAGTTTAATTTTGAGTCCTGTTAAATTAACGGTATCATTTGACCTTGCATGACCCTAAATACCTATAAGTGACCTACGTGCGTTTCACCTCCATAAACCTTTATATTTACATTTTATTTGCCATAAGCTTTAATTTGATAACAAACATGATATGCTTCTTAAAAAAACTAGACAACTCATAATGCAGATGTACGTGGAAAGGTGGGCGTGGCTTATGGCGAGAATAAAAAAATTGCCCAGAGGTACAAAGGTGGCACCCGTCAAATTCTTGAGGTGGACACCGTATACTACTACTACTTTCAGCAAAAAAAAGTGCTTATATACCCAACTTAACGGTCTGTTATAAGTCTTCCTGACTAAAGGGAAGAAGTTTCCAATCACTCATGGAAGAGTGTTGCAATGGAGACAATACTTTGCCAGTGTGGATTATACGGTATATGTTAGCAGTTTTTTTTTTCGTATACGGTATATGTTAGTTTTTTGTGCCCATTTAGCGCCACGCCATTGTATACAATTACTAATGTCGTTTTCTTCTCTTATTTTGTCTCTCTATTTGGCTGCGCGGTGATCGATCGTGCGTGTATTCTCCAATATATGTAGTATAAGAAAGTGTAGGCATCCCTAAATAAATAAGGAGTTCTTCTAGGAGAGGAAAAGAAAGGGACATATACATAAAATGTCGACAGAAACGGGGAACCCATGCACGAAGGTATACTCACTCAGGATCAACGCGCTGGGAACAGCAAGTCGTAAAAGAAGAGGAACAACAGAAAAAGTAATCATAGTAAGAGTATGAAATCGGAAGGAAGCAAAGTGGGCACGAAAGACAGAAGTCCCGAAGGCCTAGCTAATAGGTAAAGTAGTAACATATAATAACCCCCGTCGGGTCACCGCTTCCCATAACATAGGATGAGCGAACCTCCACTAACCTAACCCTATGGCCCATCCTAAGCCCCTAAGGGGATTCTTCTTTAATTTTATTTTGTACTTCAGGCCACAAGGTCAGGAGGGTCCCGGTCCACTATATATGCAGTGGGTAGTCGCACCTCCAGGAGACTCCATAGGAGTCTTCCACCTATTTGCATGCAACGTGCTTTCGACGGCCCTCACTCCTCTGCATCTCTGGGTAGAGACCGACCGGGGCGACGATTTTGGAAAGACCATGGCCACCAAAAATCAAGTAGCCGGGAGCGGGGCGCCCAAAAACCAAGTAACCGGGGCCGAGGTGACGACCAAACAGCCGGGGTGACCATAAATAAAGGGTATTATTTTGTTTCAACTTTTTTTTTTCTTGCGTTTAGTATATGCATTGGGTCAACTCAAGACCCCAAAAAATTACACAGGTTAGGTAAGGTTATGCTAGGTAGGTTTTATTAAATTCCTGTTAGGTCGCTCGCAAGCTTATAACGATGCCGGTTATTTTCTCCCATAGAAAAACAATGGAAACTTCAAAGTCATATATCTCGAACACTAAG
>LQNS02278089.1:17103750-17128155 GCA_001587735.2 Parhyale hawaiensis | reverse complement strand
GCAACTGCCGTCGACAACAGTTTTTGTGGGCCAAATGGGCGTAACTGGGCGGAGCCGGCAACTGCCAGCGGCAACTGCGAGCGAAAGAGTGGAGGTGTAAAAGACCCTTAAGAGTCAGTTTATTTTCGTCAGGCTCTTCCTCAACAATTAACCCAATCAGTAGCACGAGATTGATCGGAGTCATCTCTACAAAACTTCAGCACATGCAAGTTCGATGAAAGACTAAGAGTGCCACGTCATCAAATATGAAAAATTTCGATGTGCAAAACTAGACACGAGGGAAACAAATTTTAAAGGTCTCGACCATTAGTGACTGCTGTAACTACGAAACTGTTTCGTACGATACTTGATAGCTCTATTTTCCTAGTCTGATAAGTGATTTAATATTGCAATAGCCCCAATTCAGGGAGAAATTTCAAATTTCATCTTCTAAGTGTACACTGGAGGCAGAAACAAAGTTGATTCCTGCACCACTGAAACAAAGTTATCGCATCATTCGCCAATAACAGTTTTCGCATTATTTGTTTTTTGAGAGGGGAGAGGAGGGTGGTATGGCGTATTTGATCCACTCTTGCGCCACATGTAAATCCTCTCTACGCAGTGTGATCGATCGGAGCTCCAGCAGAGTACAAGTATGTTGTGCTGGTCCACGGGCCTCTGCTTTCCTACCTCTCCACTTATTTTGGCACCATACCAAAAGAAACCACGGCATCACAATGAGCCGGAAGAAGCTTACAATTGAAGAAATGACTCCGGCACTCTCCTCAATCAAGCAGCAATTGAGTGCCGGTGAACTGCGTAGGTAGCCGTCAGCCGAGTGTCCTTCAAGCTAAAAAAAAAATTAATAAAATCAGCTGCCACACTCCCCGACTGAAAATACCGCTTCGCTAAGTGGAATGTGGGCGCAAGAGAGTGACAGCATTTAGGACTGTCAAGGTATTAGAGAGTCTGTCCTTGCTACTGCCTTTCTCTTGCACCCACATCGCATGATACGAGGCGGTATGGCCCGGCAGGGAGTACGGCAGCAGATTTTTTTTATAAGCTTCATGAGACACTGTTGACTTTCAGTTCGACAGTTACGCGGTTCAAAAGCACTCCCTGCTCGATTAGGCAGAAGGCCTCGAGTTTTCTTCAGTGGAAAGCTTCTTTCGACCCATTGTGATGCCGTGGCGGCATTTTTTACGGCGCCAAAATAAGTAAAATGGTAAGAAAGTAGAGGCCCATCGACTGGTACAACGTATGTTTACTCTGCTCGAGCTGTAGTCGATCCGAGTGACTCTGTAGCTGGGATTTGTGTGTGACAGGAGTGAATGAACGCAGTTCATATATACTACCCTCTTCTAGCTCTCCTCCCATATGGCGAAGAATGCGAAAACAAGGTTATTGACGAATTATGCCACAACTTTTTTCTGTGGCACAGGGATAAACTGTTTTTGCCGGCATTGTATATACCTCTACCGTATATATAGAGCCTCTAAACATAAAGCGAAACTTAGTAAAATGCACTGGATAGTCCTCTTGTCAAATATATTTAGGGGATTGTATCGTTCCTTGAAAAAATACTGATGTACAGTTCATTTAATGTCAAGAGCCTAAGCTAACTGACATTAAAACTTGTGCGTCTCCCGCAGTAGATGGCGCTAGAGAGCACAATCTTGTTCTTAGCGAGAAGTAAAAAATTAATTCGTAACAGCTATTCGATGCAGCCCGTAGATTTTTTTGGCCGTCCAAAATTGACGGTAGCTACCATTGCTCCACACTTCACACACGTGACTATTCATGACTGGTCATTTGTGTTTTTTTAACGGCGCGCGTCTTTATCATCTAATGAACTTTAGCATTTCATGTAAGCGCATCAGCCAGCAACATATGGGTATTTATGAAGCATACGTAGATATGGTTTAGGTACGCATAATTTTATACGGTGGCTTAGTAGCACGAGTGTACTCGCCCATATAGTTTTTCGTGTACTCAATTACTCAAATTATATTTATATACCTATCTGTATAAAATACATTCTACTTAACACATCTGCACATGTAAACATAACTGCGCATCCAAGTAATTTTTTTTATTTATCAATTATCGACACTATCAAGTTTCTTTGCTTCTTTTTCATGGATTTCATGTGTAGCAGATTAATAATGGAGCCCTGATAGCACAGTGACAGCACACACCACCCGATAGCATGAATTAAGTTAGAGCTTCACATCCTCATGATCGATCACATCGTTTTTTGTAAATGTAGCGTGGTCTCAGCATACGAGGCGCTACCGTTGATCCGGAGGCTCTGAAATAGACATTTTGATAGGAAAAACAAACTACACGCTCGATACCTGACCACCAGTTGTTGCTTTCAGCAAAATATTCCGGCCCAGCCTGGCATGAAGAGCGTTAAATTTACTACCTGGTGCAGTGTACTCAACTACTTACATCGTGTAGATTTGATGATCTTCCAACTGTTGATAAGCTCTACATCACTGCCATGGTCCATGCGTAATCCGATGTATGTGAGCGTGCTAGGGAATTTTTGGTCCAACGTTGAGTATGAAATTTTTCCGAAGAAGTGGTCCAGTAGTTTTCTGAAAATTCGAGTTCACTCAAAAAACACTTATTACTATCCTGTTCAACCACCGTAGCCGCTACTAAGGCGTTTCAACAGATACGATCGTGCAGTATTTAAATACTGCATCTGTCGCGTGGACACATGCGCCACTACTGGTAAGTTAAGGGGACCAACCCAGTTTTTTCGCTAACTTTTGTTTGTGGTCCAATACTTACGAAATTTACAGACAATATGTCAAATTGAAAAAAATGGATTTTGTTCCCGACATTTTTTCATTTTTCTTTGTAGTTTTCTTTTTTCGCAATATTCCGGGTAAACTATGAAAAAGTGACTTTACAATAGCCTAGCATATTTTATCTACAGTTTTCACGCTAGGAAAAAACTAAAACCGGTTTGGAAAGCCAAATACTATGGCTACAATCTCTAGACTGCTTTTTTCCAAATTCCTTCTGGTTTTTCTATAAATTTTGTCAGAACAGAAGAAATTTGGCTTCTCATGAAAAACCCGTTTCACGCCATTTTCTTCCCCTTTCTCCCCTCGTTGCTCCGAAACTAATCGGAAATTTTAAATAACCGACGAGAGAAGATAGTCCTAGTTCTTCGCTCTCCAAAAAAAGTTTCATTTATTCCTAGCATGAAAAATGTAGAAAAAACATGATACGAGTGCTAAAAAAAAACCACAACTTTTCACTGGAGCCAAAAAACTACAAAATCTGTATATATAGAAATTTATGCATGTTTTCTATACCAAAATTCATCTAATCTTGACCTGTGATAAGTATTGCGAAAATAAAGTAAAAAATTCCAAGAAAAGTCCTGAATTCACAGTTTCCTATGAAATTTCTTCAATGGGCAGCTATTATATTTTTTTTTATCAAAATATACGAGTCTACGCTGAAAATATGCATATAAATAGGAAACTACAAAAAAAACTGAAAAACTTCATGGTATGAAATATTTTCATTTTTTCATTTTACATTCAACTACCAAGTTTCAGCGTAATCGGTCAACATTCAATATTTGCCCCCTAAGAGGTACTTTGACCCCATTTGGGGGGAGGGGGGGTTCCAGTGCGCCCAGGACTAATTTTTTTTTTATCAGAGGTCTGCCTCCCCTCAAGGTACAAATTACACTATAAAATCAAAAATGGCAAAATTTCACCATTTTCGCTGGGTTGGTCCCTTTTAACGAGGCGCAACGCTCGAAACCAAGATGAGAAGACAGAAGGAAGGCATAGGAGTTGCGCGGAATAGGTTGGTCACCTCAACAGTTTTTCGCAGAACAAAAAGGGAAATGTGGCGAGTCTGCCTAAATTTACTAAACTAGCCTCATCAGCAGGAACTGCGACCAGTGGCAACATTTTCTGCGGGGGCATGTCCCCGCAGAATGCCCCTTGGGGCATAAACACTGCAACACTCCGAAAAATTAGATACTTAGTTGAATTGAGTAGTTTCACTCACAGTTTCACTACCAAGGCGCTTTGAGAAAGAAAGAAGCATATAGTTTGTTAATAGAAGTAGTAGCATTCTCCAAATTTATGCCGTCATACCCATAGAGTACAACGATACAAAGAAAAGAAGCAAGAATCGACAAGGAATGCCGAAAAAAAAGTGGAGCCCATGCACGAGTTTACACACAGAATTCCAGAGAAAAACTAGAGCGCCTCGTGGCGTAAGACCATCACCTGTAGTGAGAGCAAATTTCATCGCAGTCTTTTTTATTGCCAGTTAATCCTAGTTTTCGGGTACAGGGCACATCGAGGACAGTCCACCAGACTCGTAAAATATCTTTATCATAGTTCAACTCCTGTGTTGGGTGGAGACTAATTTTATCGCAGTCCTATTATGGCCAGTTATTCCAAGTTTTTTTTTTTTTTTTTTTGCATGGGACATATCGCGAGCAACCCACCAGCCTCCCTGTAAAAAAAAAAATATGAACATTGCTCAACTCCAACCACTAATCGGGNCGTAAAATATCTTTATCATAGTTCAACTCCTGTGTTGGGTGGAGACTAATTTTATCGCAGTCCTATTATGGCCAGTTATTCCAAGTTTTTTTTTTTTTTTTTTTTTTTTGCATGGGACATATCGCGAGCAACCCACCAGCCTCCCTGTAAAAAAAAAAAATATGAACATTGCTCAACTCCAACCACTAATCGGGTGGACTCACAAATATACATATATATATACTAAATCTTCAACGAAAACATTATCACCTCTCGCTTCGTTCGCAGGTGATAACCAGTACTCAGGTGGGATATGAAGGCGGGAGAAAGTGAAATTGGCACGAAGGACAGACACCCAGAAATCAGAGCCAAGACTAAAGTACTTGCTCAATATAAAGGACACCCAGCTCTCGAGGCGCTACTCCCTATGACATAGGACGGACGAACCTAACCAACCTAGCCCAAAGGCTTTTTTACACAGATTCAAAATACATTTGTTCTAGTAACTAATGATGTAACATCAATTTAAAATAGTATCCCAATAAGTTGGCAATACCAAACTGACTAAGTGCGAAGTTACTACGGTTTTCACGTTAATGCCTGGAAACGGCAATTCACTCAGAATGAAAAAGCAACTAGTTATTTCCTAGTCTTTTTGTAACCTATTGCAGTATAAAAAGTAGGACCAAAATAGCTGTCCGTAACGAGATTTATCGAAAGCAGAGTACCAATCAAATAAAACCGAACGTTTCGGACAATCTGTCCATCAGCGGAAAGAATTCTGGAAAACCATATTACAAAAATTATATTCAATAAAGTCTTTCCGTTCGAAAAGAATAGTTCTGCAAACCTAACTTAAACTATCGAACGCCTATTCTTATACTTAGTTAGTACTTTCACTCCCGAGAAGAAGGATCAGTAAAACAAACTAAGGGCAAACCATATGTATTAGCTATGGCAAGAAGAAACTCTCTCTGCGTAATTTAGCTGCGGTTATGATTCGAGAATCTAGAGGGACCCTAAAATTCGAAGACTACATATGTAGGAAGTTGTTGCTAGGACTTATAAATTCTCTATCGAAACGAACACTGCACTGTTCGGCATGTGTTCGTACAGTCTTGCCATCAGCAATGCTTTTATATCAAACTTACTTTTTTCGGCCATCAATCTATGAATATGAAGGACGATGTGCAATCTCTTATCTCCAAACTTTTCCCACAACTGAAAGTACAAATCATTCTAGATATTAATTTCACCATTGGTTCTCGGTTTTCTTATATAAATAAGCTGCCTCCTGCAATGAGCAAGTTCTTGTGTACGAATATTGTTTACGTTGTGAATTACGGTACTTGGGCTCTACCTGCCTTATCCTTATGACCAGGGTCGCTGAGCATGCAGGGCGTAGTTTTAGAACCTGTCTACACCTTTTTTTTTTCAATCCTCTGTACGAACACACGCCGAACAGTGCAGTGTTCCAGTTTCTATAGATTTCAAAGTCCTAGCAACCGCTTCCTACATATCCAGTTTTCAAATTTTAGAGTCTATATTCTCACATCAAAACCGCAGCTAAATGATAACCAGAGCGCGTTCCCTCTTGGCATAGATAACACATATTGTTTGCTCTTCGTTTGTTTTATCGGTCCTTCTTCTCGCAAGTGAAAGTACAAAGTGGGTAGGTATAAGAATAGGTGTGAGATCGTTTTAGTTAGGTTTGCAGCACAATTCTTTTCCAACGAACTGACTTTCTTAATTTTTGTAATCTTGTTTTTCAGAATTCTTTCCGTTGATGCACAGATTGCCCGAAACGTTCGGTTTCATTCATTGGTTTGTACTCTGCTTTTAATATATGTTACGGACAGCTATTTTGGTCCTACTTTTTATTTTGAGGTATTGCAGCGTCAATACTGATAAGATTCTAGATCATGTTAGACTATCGCAGTATACTTCACCCACTCATAACTTGGCCGTCACGAGACCATGGAAGCCTCTCCCCATCGTTGAATAACTCAACAGGTTACCTTATCGCCTGCGCATCTCTCTGTGTGACGTCACGTGGAACGAACGCTCGTGAAGAATGCCATTGCTGCTAAGAATCTATAGAGTTTGCCTATTTCTAATTCATTTTTACGATTTTTTCGTTATCGTGGGATGTTCGATACTTTACTTTTCTGAACATGAGGATAGCAGCAAATTATTGAAGCTTCTTCGTGTTCCCAAAGATCTACTCGAGTTGAAAAAAAAAAAAACGTCATGGCTTGCAAATGAGCTGACATATAATCCACTGTAGCATGCCACATTTTCTCCAACCATTTCACCTCAGCAATATGACAATAAACGCTTATCTTGATCAGTGCTATGCTCACAGTTGAAAAATGTGCAACTGTGTTTTGATAATGCAAGGCCATTCTTTCTAGCGGGTATTTGGTTTTGGAGCCAAGGTCTCCGGGTGTAGCTAGGACTAAAGGTTTCTTGATTAAGATTTTTCCATTTCATTTTCAAGGGTTCAGAAAGTACTACCTAATAATTATGAGTAATTTAATTTTCCTTCCAAATTTTCCTATTTAACGCCAGGCAATACTTATTTTATAAAAGATTTTTGTAAACATTGTGAAAAAATCATTGTATGGGCTGCTCATGGGTTTCAAACAAGTATGGCCGGGATTAAGTTCCTTTCGTTAACTTTGAAAAGAAAACCGATTCGACCAAGCGGTCAAAGGGATACTGTTTAATTACTGAGCGCGAGAGAGTTCTCAGAAGAATATGTGACTTAAACTTGCAAAAAACACCTGTGCCGCTTGACAATTCGATTATCTCGATAAGGAAACCCTTTAATTCAATAAATTGAACACTACACTTTAAAAATTCAGAGCTTTCAAGTTTTGTCCGACCACATGTTAGTTCAATCGAGACCTTTCGGCAGCAATGCAGCGACAAAAATCACTGAGAATCTAGTGCGATATGATTAACTATTGTTTCGCGAGTAATAATTTCATTAATACCCGGTTACTCTATTTAGTTGAAGACTAAATGGAATCAAGTACACTCCTGTAATCATGGTGAGCAATGTGTACATTGCATGTCTATCGAACCAGTTTGAACTTCGAATTTTGACATTTTGGTACTGTAGTTGCTTTTCTCTTAAAACATGTTCTTTGCGGTGGGGTGCACTTGTACGTAAAAAGACTACGTGGTGATTGATAAATAACATCCCATGGTAATGTAATACCGAAGAAGTCCTAGATTTCTATGTTGCTGTACTTTACGTCTTCGTCGTTCAGCTCACTTAACATTCTATTACTTTATTTCACACATTTTTTTTTGCACATGTGAGTCAACAGCTGTGATTGTGCGAAAATAATTCCCATTCTTTCCTTTAATCAAAGCCATCGCTCACCGTTGTTATAAAGCAAGTAACAGGTAATGACACATGAACACGGACTGCTATCTATCGCCCCACGTGACGTCACAGCTAAGATGGAGTGAGCTGGGCTCGAAACCCGACCCGACCTGCGCCTGAGTTAGGTAGGTACCCGTTACGTAGTTCAGCCATGCCTCTCCCATCTTCCAGTTTACTCACGGGCTCCTAGCAGTTTACTCACGGGCTCCTAGCTGGTTTTGTATTAGAAGTGCATAATTTAGTCGAAGTTGAAAGTTCCCATTCTAATGAATTTGACGTCGAAACTTGGAATTACAAGTTCATTGTTGACGTTAACTACAGTTTTTCAATCAGGTAAAACTTCAAATAATCAATGACGCAGGACTATTCGATTTCAATGTAAATCCTTAAACGCTACTAAAAATCTAAATTCCAAGGCATTTATGAAGCTCTTTGCGATCAGTATAGATACCCTACGAGTAATTCTTTGATTGGCTTCTTGCATATGTTGTTCTATCTAATTCTACGGTCTCAAATGTTATTGCATGGAATCTCAACAGAAAAAATATCTATGATTGCCTATTATAAAATTATTCAAGCTAGCTTTAACCTTCAATTCCAGCACAAACCAGCTGTTCTAAGAGGAAAACAGACAAGTAAGCTAGTATCGAAAAGAAATCGTGCAAATGTGTTTCTAAACAGGACCAACGTGCAAGGGAAAAGAAAGATCGGAAAATCAAAAAACTGAACATAGACTCATTAGGAGCATGGAACCATAAGGCAAGAAAGTCTACGAAAGAAAGCCGTCCTGAAGGAGAAGCTAATTGTAAAATAATCTTCTCTGCTCTCCTGGAGAGTTGCTCCCCATAGCGAGCTAGGATGAGCTAACTTGAGTAACCCAACTCTACGGATCATTTTATGCCCACGAGGGTTAAATCTTCTATAGTCTGACTAATTTATGAAGGCGGTTAATTCGGTCGTGGCCAAATTCATCTATAGCGTTGTCAATTCTGAGTAAATCTGATTTTGTTCGGGCCATATCTTGGACACACCTACTAGCTGCATATAGAGAAATTTCGGAAATATCTATAGGATTGGCCCCGCTGTAGCGGAATTTGACCACGACCGAACTGCCGTCATAAAATGGTGAGACTATAAATGAAGATTTTGGTACCTAGAAAAAAAAGTTGGGGAATCACTGGTTTAGGGCAGGGGTTCTCAACTCATCCCATGCCGTGAACCATCAACCGAAATAAAAAAAAATCAAAAATCATTTAATTTTTGATCCAGATCCAGAAGTACACCCAAGTATTTTGGCTTCATGACTGCCAGTACTTTAGTTCAAATGGTAACATTAACAAAAAACGAGCGTCTATTTTCCTACTGAAAGATCCAGTAATTTCAAAATTACGCAGTCATATCGAGCTCATCAAATGCAGCAAAAATCCTACGGACCACTCAAAATGCCACCTTGAACCTCGGTACGTAGTCAATAACCACTAGTTGGATCCAGCGGCTTAGGAAAATCTTTAGCGTGTTTACCATCTCTCTTTAGCAAAATTCTGGGTCCCCAACAGCTAAAACCATAGAATCTGCTTTCGATGCGTTCAAAATTCGGTTGGGGTCAACACGCACTGCTGAGAGGTTAGGGCAGTTTGCCCGTTTTACATTTGCGATATATTTTGCAGCGGGAAGAATCCTGCTCCGCAAGTAGGTTTTCACACTTACGCAATCTTTGTCGTTTTTGGGAAAATTCAGAAAGTTTATGAAGCAGGAAGACATTTACTCTCGAAAAACATTCATATAATAATACTTGGCGGATGTTTGTGCTTTATGGGTGCTTTCTTTAGTTATATCAAATTGTAAAAATATTAAACTATAACTTATGTAGCCTCGGGTTAGCAATAGTTTCTATAAGATTGAATAGTTTTCATTATGGCGCTATTTTTTATATATCAGGTATAAACTACAACAACAAATTATTTTCTAGGTTCAAATTCACCGAACACCCAAAAGTACTGACCAGGTATGTATGCCATCCCTGCGGAGGAAAAAACGCTTGTGTGAAAGATACACTAGTATTCATATTCTACTCCAGTTCTCGCGAGAAAGACCTCGCCAGAACTCTAGCAATAGTTTCAGCTATGTTGCGTGGGAAATCTTGCTGCAAGGAGCACACCCCAGGTGTGAAAAGCTTTATTTGAATTGTAAGCTTAACTTTCTTGCGGAGCGGGATGCTTCCCGCCGCGAGAAATCTCTCAAAAGTGAAACTGCCCTTACGCACCAAAAAGTGGAACTTTAAATTCACGGTATGAACGAGTCTTACCCATAACCTTCGTCAAGGAATTGCTGCAGTCTTGTGTTGTCTGAGGCGACGGGTGATTTTCGATAAAACGAGTCGTCTAGCCATAGCCTGAGCGTGGAGCTTCGTTTAGCAAGGATTGTTAGCAGCTGCGATAAATTCTGTATAGGGTCTTCCGTTGTTGAGCAAACCGCCACTGGACCAGATGGAAAATGCTCCGTATATAGAACAGTTGCCATTGCCTTCTGTGCTTCATATTCTCCTAAGATCTTCCATTTGCTTCCGTTTGGTAAATATCCATAAGGTTGAACTCTTGAGAAATAGTTTTTTTCCGTAGTCAAACAATGCTGTACATAAATTGTGGGGTCATTAGTGGCTGGTTACCTGCCTAAATTTCTGTTAGTAAAGAACCAGAATAACTACTATGAGCGGTATTGTCTAATGTTGAGAATTGGAGGAGAGTAAAAAATAAAAGTCGACGTTTTAGGGCCATCCTACCTGCGATACAATCAAAAACCTTTACGATCATATACGTTTGGAAAATTCTAGAAGGAATTACTGTCAATGTCAATGGGCGAATCCAGGCCAGATATTCAAACCGTTTTGGTCGCAATTGTGAGGTGCGCATTCCGATCAAAACTGGTGGTGATGCGATAGCCACAAAGTATTCTAATAGTTTCGTAGTCCGAGGGGCGAGATTATTCAACAAAATGCCTCGTCACATTCGAAANGAAAGTGCCGGATAAACCTGCTGTAAGCGGCTACGTCAACTGTGGGGATAACTCGTTGTTAGCCACCCCGCTGGTCACGGACTGCAGCATCACCTCTGCACAAGATGGGCGGCGAGCATAACGTCGCCTGGACCTCGTCCGAAGTATCATCAAAGGTATCAAAGGTAAGGTACCTATTCAAGCGCCTGATGCATGCGGCTCATGGAAATACAAACTAGCTAAATAAACAGTAAAATAAAACAATGTTCTCAAAGAAAAAAGTTTGTAGCCGTTATAGTTTGCAGACTTTTTTGAAAAGGGGCACGATAATCAATACTTGAAGGCAAGGCCGTGTTCACGCGTTCCTCAACGTAACGCGTTCAGTCAACTGATGGACGCGGCACGTTGATTTGATGGAAGCAGCTACAGTAAATGTAGGAGATAGAAGGATTAAGCACGTCCGTTTTTTGAACAAGCATAGTCATTCAAGTTAAGTAAACAGAACCCGTAAATGCTGAAATAATCCTCTATGTTCAACAAATTTTATTGCTTCGTTATAAGCATTTTTTATAGTCCACGAGCAAAGTCGTCAGCAACTGAATGTTTTGTGTCATCTATCTTCACATTAATAGCTCTTTCAGTTTATAAAGAAACAGACAAAAAATGCTTTTTTACTGTCACTCAAACTATCAGAATCACTGTATTCCCATCTAAGGCCGCGTCTACACGATCCATCTTTTCGTCGAAGTTCGTGATCGCGGAACGATTTTGACCGACAAACACACGCGGCGAGCCTTCGAAGTTTGTGATTTTTGATCGCCAGCAGTGTTTGAAATCTTTCACCACGATCACGATCACAAAAAGTTTGCAAAGTATACTTCGCTCTGTAAATAGGTGTATATGTTAAATATATTATTTAATAATTTAAGCAACATTTTTTATTTAAATTTACCCACATAGGAAATTTTGTTTGTTTGATTCGAACTTCTGTACAGCGGGAAGCATTTGGCCACTATATGTTGTCAATTAGTAATAACTTTAGCATATTCCTCAAGTTACGTCTGTACCTTCTTTTTTATCAGTAAAAGCTACAATGGAGCAGAAGTTCAAAACTCTGCACGTTTGCGAGAGTTTCCTCAACTTCTGGCTGGCGCGTGACACAGCCAGAAGTGACATCCAAGTATATATAAACAGAATGTGGGTCCCATACAAGAGTGGGTTGCCCCACACGACAGCCGTGCATGGAAAATAGTCTGAAACGAACAGAACACTATCAGTAGTATATGGCAAGAACGTGGAAAAAACATTCGGTATAGCATAGCAAGATCAGGCAAATACGCACAGAGGAAAAAGTTCAGAAGTGCGTGATTATAGAGACGCAGAAAAAAAATAAAGTCGAAAAGCAGTGAAAATAGAAAGACTGAAGTTCAAACAAAAATGAAGACAAGCTTCAAAAACTACTCTGATACAATTCTTATAGTTATATTTACTCACTTTCATATCATTAGCCCAGTTTAGTATCAAGTTCGAGATTTCCTTGCAGTCGTAATTCAAGATGACATTAACATTCCTAGTCAGTGACAAAGACCCTAAAAATTTCTCGTGGATTTCGGGCAGCTCCTTGCGTCCTCCAGTCTTCGCAACCAAACCAAGATCGACAAGATCTTTTCGATGGAGCAGAAGCTCATTTCTGGCATTTTGCAGTTTTTTTTCAAGAGAAATTGCGTTTCGAGTTATCTCTAAGCCTTTATCACACTGAGCTATGTAATAGTTCAAGGCATCAGTCAAATCGCCCTCAGCTTCGAATAAGCTTTTCATCTTGTCAAATGCAAACTCTTTACTAAAGTACTTCTTTAGCAAGATATTGTGGCCAGTCAGTTTGTGATACTTTTCAAGAACCATGCACTTGCATGAGTAACACCAAGCATTTCCATCGAACCTAGACAGCTTATTGGACAAAACTTCTTCCAGAAAGCTTTTCGTCTCCTGGGGTGAGCTTTGTTCACTATCTGGCAGAAGCGCGAATGTGGACTGGGCGTTTTCTATGTTGATATCCCAAAGGGTTCGGCAACCGGGGCATATATTTACCCCATTATTTGCTATTTCCAGCAAGCACGACTTGCAGTAGGTATGGCCACATGTCGGTAACGTTATGGGTTTGTTACAAGAGCCGTTGTAGTTTCCATCACATATGAAACATTTTGTGATCTCTTCCATCTTCAACTGCTGATAGCTGTAACTGAATTATGCTGTTTGGCGTGTGTGTTAATACCTGCCAGGAAAGAAATTTAAAACTGTTAGGAGGCGCACTAATTAATAGTTAAGTTTTATTTTATTCAAGACAAACTAGATCATACAGTATTCCTAGTTTTAGTTTAACTACCGAGTACACAGGGATCCAAAGAAGAAGAAACGATTAGAAGCACTAAGAAGGTCAAGTGAACCTTTGAACGCAAGCACAAGCCAAAGAGCATGGGATCGGCAAGTCGGGAAAGATGCACAAAATAAAATAAAGAATCAGAGTGAAAGGGCATTTTAGAAATAATTCAAAGACGCGTAGATATTTCGGGAAAAAAGTGTCCAATCTAACAATTTCCAGATATAGGAAGTTTCTAGAATGCCATTTTACACATGCCAAGCAAATTTGAGAACAATCTGTTAAGCTCAGGTTAGGTAGGTTTACGTCGAGAAAGGTTGGATCATGATAGGCAAGGTAAGGTTTGGTTCGTTTTACTAGGATTGCCGCTGCCGTAAAAAAAAAAAAACTGCGAACTCCCGTTCATCTCCTATTAGTGAATACACATTGGTAGTGTTCCTCTTCAGTGAAATTTGCATGGCATATGTAAAAATTAATTTTTTAAACATTTCAATACCTCCACCAAGGAGGTTATGTTTTCGTCGAGTCTGTGGCCGTCCGTCTTTCTGTCATCAAGATAACTCAAAGATATGGACTGATTTTGACGAAATTTACAGGAACAAATTACCTCTGGTGAAGGTCCACCCATCCGTTTGTTTTTCTGCCTCATTTCTCTCAATGCTATAACTCAAAGCTACGGACGGATTTTCAAGAAATTTACACGAGCTAGGTATATTATGAAAAGTAAATTACCACATTTTATTGCAACGATCCTTTTGTTCGTTTGTCACCAGTTTTAAGTTTACGCTTGTTAACACAATAACCGAAAGCTTCAACAAATTTATGGCAGTTGTCAATGTTAAAAGGCATGACATGATCAAATTTTGGTGCAGATCGGTTGGTCCGTTTGTTTCACTCATTTGTCAATGCTTGTTAGCAGCATTATGCGAAAAGTTATGAACAGATCTTGAAAAAAAGTTACTGAAGCTGATATCACTATTGAAGGGCACAATCATTAGATTTTGGTGTTCATCAAATTATTAAACATCCCTCTTCTTTCCCCAATTGACACGTACGGTAGGTTTCCTACGCTTTTTCTTTCCATACAGTTCACATAGAATTTCTCCATCTTCCATTTCCTAGACTAGGTTTTTATAAGCAACTTCCTATTTCTATCAAGTTTGCGTGTCATTTTGTCGTGACCTAACGCAACGCACTTTCTATGTATTATGCTCTCCGTGAGAATCGCTCAGACTGATGCGTCAACCACAATAGCACGCCCACGGTCATCGTTGTACGATGATCGTACAACCATGATCGTGATGATCGCACCTAAGAAACTCCTTCAAGCCGAAAACAAAGGTAAGGTAGCTAACGCAAGGTAGGTTCTTCCAAGGACCTATGTATTTGCTAGCAGAACCTACCTCCCTAACTGGGGTGTGCTTCTATCGCACATGCTTGCATAACTGAGCGCATACGTTTCCTATAACGCGGAAAGTAAGCTGGCCTTTTAGAAGTGACATTAAAAAGATTGCCTGATAATTTAGTGATTACACTTTCGCTGCTGCCTTTAGGAAATAATAAAGGCGCTTGGCTCCGCTTTGGTACCGTTTAATAAACATAAGTAGCAAAATAGCAGTTGAAATGACCTGCACTGCGTCAAAAAGGGAGGCACGAACGATCGTCCCGCGCATTACTGACGGTAAACATTTTTACACCATTTTATGGCAGTCTCAAAGCAATATTGATAATTAGTCTAAGAAAAACAAATTATATTATAGAAAAAACTTAGAAAACCCGAGCCCTGATAACACGCCAGTCACAAGAACGAGTATCTTACTTTTTTCGTCGGAACATTATGTTCAACTCTTGTATAAATAGTTTTGAGATTGCCAAGGAATGGTGCAAAAATGTTTACCGTCAGTTAAGCGATGGCACACGCTAGTCAAAAGAACGCGTGTCTTTTCCCGTCTGAACGTTATGCTATGAATTACTACCGCACTTGCGTGCCCATGAATTACTACCGCACTTGCGTGCCCATGAATTACTACCGCACTTGCGTGCCCATGAATTACTACCGCACTTGCGTGCCCATGAATTACTACCGCACTTGCGTGCCCATGAATTACCGCGCGTGTGGCCAAGATTACCTTTGCCAATAATTTAGAACAGTTATGATTAGTAGGTTTGCCGTTGTCCCTTCAATGCTATACATATAGGTTCCTCTATCTTGAAATTTCTCATTAGATTCAGTAACGAATATGTAGTTTCGTTTCCTAGGGCGTTGTGGCAAACAATATACTGTAGACCTGATTTCACTGCTGTAATATTTTTCGTAGAAGACTGATCTATGGATACAACTCCCTCGGTCTCCTGAAGTAGGTTTATGCATCAATATAAATATCCTTAGAAACTGAAGTGTAATATAATATTTAATTAGGTTTTGCGAGTTCCACCTCCGGTCATATTCCCATTGCCCTTTTTTTATGTACTTATCGATGTACAAGCAATCCCCTTGAGGGAACCTTGTCACATTAGTTAAGCCTCCAGGCTCTCTCCCACTGTAGGTATTTTCAATTTCTTCCAGTCCTCTTCAGTCACTTTATAAATTCATACCTAGGATTGCATCTGCTTATTCTAAAATTTACGCTTATTTACTTCTTCTTGCCTTTTACAGCTCGCTGTCTTCAAGCGACGGGTAAACCACTTGCTCCAACGTCGATGAGCTCAGTAGTCACACACCGATCTCTTTCGTAAATTTTTAAATTGATGTAAACTGAACATAAAGCTTTAAGTAACTTAATTTACTGCACATTAATTCCTAGATTCCAATCAAAATATTCCTCAGTTACTTTTTCTTCACACCCAGCACGAGCCAAACGCCCAACACATTAGATATTTACGAGAGGGGCTAGGGCGATTTTTAATTTTTTTGTACATGAAATAGTTTTTCTTACACCAATTGTTATTCACTTCTCAGTCAGCGTATAGTTTTCTTTCAGTTGGCACGCTTCAAACTTAATTTTCTCCTATATAAAAGAAAAAGTGACTCACCACCACCGAACACCACCCTTGGTCCGAGGAAGCTTGCTATCAGTGACTGAAGCCATCGGTTAGGCCGAGAACCAAAGTTAGATAGACCAAGTTTATTTTTAAGGACCTAGATTTGCTAGCAGAACCTACCTTGCCTATTTAACTTTGGTTCTCTGCCTAACCAATCTCTTCATTTTTTTGTGGTGTACCTCTATCACCCAGTCTTACATAACTAAGCGCATTCGATTCCTAAAACGCGGGAACTTAAGCTTGCCTTATGGAAGGGAACTTATTGGAAAAATACTCCTAATAAATGGTGGATATACGGTACCGTCCAAATTCAAAGAAATTTTCAAAACTGCATAACTTTTTTTTAACCGCGCCAGGTACTTTTTTTTGCACACTATTAGCCAGTAAGATGTTTATTACTGTAAAAATTTGAGACATGTATGAAGGATAATAAAAGTTATGCATGAATAGCTTTTCTCTTGAAATTTATAACGTCCAAAACTAAGGGACAAAGAAAACCATGCAATAAACTCCATGTTTCGCTAAAAATATTTAGCAAAATGGTGGTGACGAATCAGTATTTGGTAAATAGTCCCTTGCTTTTGATTACAGCTGCACATCGTCGACTACATGACCGAAAGAGACCGACAATCTTACAGTAATTTTCGCCCATTCCTCTCAAAGTTTCTTCCAAAGATTTTCTGTATTGATAGAGTTTCTTGCCATAACTCACTCAGGGCTTTCCTAAGATTCACGATTGGATTCAGGTCAGGACTTTGTGGAGGCCAATCCATAACTTGGAAATCTTGCTGCTCAAGATAAATCATGACTTTCCCGTGTGGCAGGGGGCATCGTCTTGCATGAAGATGGGGCTGGAGACACCCGAGTTTACAATATTAGGCATGACAAACCTTCCAACAGATATTCATACACCAGAGCATTCACACGGGTATGCAAACTAACGAGAGGAGATGTCCTTTGACTCGAGAAAATACTGAAAACCATCACGCTCCCGCCGCCAAATTTCAGTCTTCTTAGTACACAATACACTTAATTTCTCACCTTCACATCTTCTAACAAAGTTCTCACCGTCATTACCAAACAAATTGAACTTTCTTCCATCAGTGAAAAACACTAGCCCAATTTTCATGGGACCAGTTAACATACTTATTTGCAAACTCTAATATCTTTCTTATTCTTTGCACTCGCAAGCGGTTTTTTCTGTGGGTGTCTTGCAAATAACCTTATTTCTTGAAGGCGCCAAGAAACGGTCTGACCCGAGACGGTCATACAGATGTCATTCATTGCCCTACTTATCGCAGCTGAGGACTTAGAACGATCCTGCAATGACGAACGCTGGATGACTTTCCTGCTTTTTTTAGGGGCACCAATGCTGCCGGTTTCATCGAAATTATTCTTGTGCAACTTTATGATTTTTTGTCGCAGGATATAATCTACTTTCTGACGTGGTGCAATCATGAAACGAACAGTAATATTTACAAATGGCAGTGTCCAACTTTGTCTTCGATGTAAATAAAGAAATACAGACTAAGTAAGAATTTACTAAATTTTTCTCTTTTGTCCCCTAGTTCTGAACGTTATAAATTCAAAGAGAAAAGTTTTTCGTTTATAACTATTATCTTTTATACACGTCTCAAATTTCAACAACAATCTAGGTGCATCTTACTGGCTAATGGTGTGCAAAAGAAGAAGTACCTGGCACGGTTAGAAAAAATTTATGCCGTTTTGAAAATTTGTCCCTTAGTTTTAGACGGCACTGTAGTTTAGCTGCCGTTTGTAGAAAATAATGGAGGCGCTTGGCTTTGTTGTGGTACTGTCTAACAGATGTGTAGCAAGAGCCATCGAAATGGTATGTACAGCGTCTTCGCACAATCGTCCCACTTACTTACGGTAAATATTTTTACACCATTTCTTGGCTATCTCAAAGCGCTACTGATAAAGCAAGAACTATTAAAAAAAAATTGAAACTACCTGAGCCCCGATGACACGCTAGTCAAAAGAACTATCTTATTTTTTTCGTCCGTACGCTATGTCAAGCTCAAGGAAACTTAAGTTTGAGATTGCCAAGAAATGGTGTAAAACTGTTTACCATAGGGTTGGCTTATTATAAATCAGAAGGTTTAAAACCTATATAAATGGTTCAAAACAAAAAAAAAAAAAAACGTTCTCTCAATTCAACTTTTGTTTTTATTCATGAACAGTTTATAAATAAAAAATTTTACTTTTAGAACGTATCAAATTCAAGTTACAAAACAAAGGATGAGTTAATGGTTTTCTATTTAGGGATCTGTGTGACTGTTAGGGTAAACTATTTGTTATGTTTATCAAAAATCTGCAAATTATCGTATTTGCTGTTATTTCATTTCAGAGATACATATCTAATTATTTTCCGGTAAGCTGTACTAATGGAAGACTGAAGCATGTTCCAATAATATAAGTCTGCAGTGGCGAGTGTTCTAATAACAAGTTTCTTGCAGCGAAACAGTTTCATTGATAAACAGAACTTCAAAGTTTGCAGCGAAACAGTTTCATAGATAAACAGAACTTCAAAGTTTGCAACGAAACCATTGAAAACATTGTTGAAAAACGTCCTTATATACCTTAATGTACCTAAATATTACAACAAAAATAAGCTCAGAATTACAATGACTCGCGCTTGCATAATTAGTTCAAGAGGTATCCCGCGCAAGGTTGTTTTTGCAAGCACGTACTAGGCGGAAACAACTGTTTCGATGCTGTGAGTGCCGACGTTACCACCTACATTATTTTTGTGAAGTTTCAGAACATAAAGCTTTCGATTCGTAAACCCAGCTTGACGTTCATGAAAAACGTCGTAGAATGTCTTATTTTGCCTAAATATGTCAACAAAAATACTATGTGCGACTAATGTGCACTTCGGAAACTCCACTATTTGGCAAAATTCGCTTTTAGGACCATCATGCATTTTCGTCATTCAAGTCATAGGTAGAAGGACCCATTTGAAGAAGTTTTTCACGAATGACTTTTGCCGTAAATGCATAGGTTTCGAGATTTTGGACTTAGAATTTTCCATTGCGATCCGCCATTACGGTCGTGTCGCGCGATCTAGCGGCAGGTGTTTTTCCAACATGGCGGCGAGGCGCGTATTGCTTTACACTTTTGGTATATTTCTCACAGGATATTAGCAGAACCAGGCCTGACCACTCAACTCTTATGAGTAAGCCACGTTGTTACCGGAAAAAAGTACCTATAGCAAAGAAAAAAAAACTACGGGAATTCAACGTCTATCAGCTATCTCGAAAAGTAGGTAAGCACTTGCGACGGAAACTTCCTTCAACAAAGTCTTAAAATGGGTCCTACCTATATATGAATTCAAAATCTTATGAAGGTTCAACATTAATATACCTTATCTTTTTATCTCCACTATAAAGAATTACACCACGCAAATTTAAGAATTTCACCCTAGCATCATCGTAGTGAAATTTTTTGATTCAGTCGAAATATTCCAGGGAGCAAACGGCACAACCACCATCCATTGCAACAACCATTTCTCTGCTGTTCACGTCAAGCATCAGGGTTGCGGCGTCGCACCAGGCGCCGGACGATTTTCCCCAGGTAGCAAAGAGCGTAACGGGAGGACTCACGAAAAATTAGCACCAAAAAGTGAAATCATCGACGAATCTATGGCTGAGCAGCCTGGGAGTATTTCAACTAATTACACCAGAAAAATCGTTTTAAATTGCAAAATTTATCTCTAGCGTATAAATAAATGAAGATAATATATACTAATTTAGCAATTAACAATAGAAAATTGCAGTGCATGTTGGTGGAAACTTTCACAACACTAGCACCGAAATTTTTCCCTTTCGGCGACTCAATTTAACTTTTTCTTGATTGAAGCCTTATTTACACTTCATATTAACTTCACAGTACTCTTCACACAATATATCTATTCCTTACCAACATATATAAGCACAATTATAGCCAATTCTATACGGGAGAGGAACCACAGTAACAGTTAACCAATGCCCGAACTTTTTTTAGTTGGCGACAACATTTTTCGATATTTTGCAGCTCAAGTACCTGGCCAGTCTTGAGCGGGAGACTGAATGAAATAAATCTAAAAAACACGATGATATGTTCAAGAAAACCATATACGTAGACCTGAGGCCCCACAACTAAAACACTTCGACTCGTCGATGTGATGTAAATTTGCTACGTGCGGTCACAGCTATGTTTTATTTCAGTCCTATTGAGTACTCCCGTTGCATTCTTTGCTTCCTGGTTTTCCCCATACTGGGCGCCGATCATCATTCTTATTCTTCGTCTATTCTTACGCAAGTAATTCTTGAAAAAATGTACTAAAAGTTTCTACCTATGCCCAGAGGAGACTACGTTAGAAAATGTTAAAAAAACGATACAGAGTTTTTTCGGGAATTTCTCGTAGCAGCACATTTACAAAAACACTAAGGCCATACTTTCGTGACGCCTGGGGCCCGCATCACGATGGACGCAATAAGAACGAGAAGTAGCACCGTACTGAAAGCGTGAAGCAGCAAAATGATAAGCTCGAAACTAAGTCAAATTTGAAATTTTATCAGGAAGCAAAAGACAATCTAGTCAACTTTCTACTTTAGTGAGGCATTTATACAATTTTTTCAAATTTAAATATCACTTTGAAGTTCCCACCGTTTTGCTATAGTAGGAGAAAATACCCGGCGCTGAAACAAGTTTACTAACGTAACCTAGCTGAGACCTAGCTAAGCAGGTACAAATTTTCTCACGGAGAAATGTTAGGTTTACCCAGCTAACAAACAAGGGGCGTTCGAGGTTAGGCCGAAAACCTTGTAGGTTAGGAGGCAATGCCTGGTTCTAATATACCTCAAATACACTTTCCGTAGAAATAACAGGAAAAACATACGCAAGGTATAAACATCCGATAGGAATAACATACGACAGTTTCCAGCAGAACCAGGCCTTGCCTCTGACCTATAAGGTTCTCGGCCTAACCTCCAAAGGTCATTGTTGGTTTGCTGGGTAAAACTGGCTATAGTTTAAGGCCGACAGGGCTAGGGTGGTCGGTGGTTGGACTAGAGGCCAGCTCAGTTAGTCATGAAAAGTAGGTTTCACCATGTAAATTTTAGAATTTTTTATAAATTTATGAGGATAACCTGTAGATTTTCAGGTCCGACAAAGGATTTTTGTCCAGACTAAGACCCTAAACTGTTATGTTAAAAACCTATTTATAAGGTTTTCCATTACACCATGCCATCGCCAGGTATTTTTCCCATAGGAAGAAAATGGGAACTTTAGTCATATATATATATCATACCGGCTAAACAGTACATTTTTGGAATCTGCATCGAAAATCTTGATAACGAGAATAGGGGAAATGTTTACGAGAGGGGTTCGGGTGATTTTCTAGTTTTATGTACAATAATTTTTTCTTTGCACCAATGATAGATGCACATTTTTGGTTGGCACATAGAGTTTTCTTCGAGTTATAATGAGTGAAACTTCATTTTCTCCTACATTAAAAGTGATGGAGACAGGCTGACAGCCACCATCACCGACCACCACCCTTATTAGGCAGTGAACCAAGGTTAGGCAAGGCAAGGTAGGTTTTTTGGGAACCTATATTTGCTAGCAGAACCTACCTTGCCTCCCTAATCTGATTCTATGCCTAACAGATGGCTTTATTGCTTGGATTGTACCTCTTATCACACAGGCTTACGTAACTAAGCGCATTAGTTTCCTAAAACGCGGGACGTAAGCTCCCCTTATAAAATGATCTTTGATTTCAATTATTGTGTTCAGAAGTTTAAGCATCCGTTTCCACAACAAAGGATATCACAGGAAGAATAAAGACAGTGACGACAGACACGTGGAACCCATGCATGAGGGTGTTCCCACACAGGATCAACGCGCATGGGAACAGCTAGTCTGATAAAAAAAAGAGGAAGAACAGATGGAAGAAAGATCAGTAGGAGTAAAAGATGGGAGGGAAGCAAAGTGGGCTCGGAAGACGGACGTCCCGAAGGCCTAGCTAATGGCTAAGGTAACCTACTCAAACCCCTGGGGGCGCTATTCTGCTTCTCTATGGTCTCGGCGCTACTCCCCGTAACATAGGGATGGACGAACCTAGGCGATTTCAATGAAATTTGTTTCTTTGCTGATTGTAGAAAATAATGAAGGCTCTTTAACTTCGTTTGGTACTGTTTAATCAACAGATTTGTATTAGTATAAAGATGGCCGTCGAAATGGTCTGCACAGCTTCCAAATTGAGGCACGGACGATCGTCCGTCGCGTGACTGAATATTTTTACACTGTACGTACACGGTGTCACACTTAACTTTGATATAGAACAAAATATGTGCGGTATAACTAGGAAAGAAAGTTATGCGCCGACTTAGAATGTGTACAATGCCCCCCTGCAGACGATAGTCTCCTGTCCTGGGTTTTCACTTCACCACGTTCGAATGAGTTACTGTGAGTAATCAACAATAAAGCACTGCTTTCTAAGACTAGATTCGCTAAAATTTTGAAGAGACAAGACACCGCACCAGAGACACTGGCCAAGCCACAGAAAATGCTATGGTTCAACATTATATCGAAACTTTGGTAGATACAGTGGTGGTGTTTACATGAACAGGATGAAATCTTCGAACGCGGTGATGTAAAAACATGACAAGACCATCGTTTGTTGTGGGCCTAACAATGGTAATTTTTCTACGAAAAACTCATATCCATAAAAGTATTTGATAATCACCCTAGCCACACTCGTAAACCTTCACTAAAAAAAATGATACCTCACTAAAATAAAAATTCACCGACAATTGCGTAATTTTTAAAACCATTTTTTTTAAATGTGTTGACATTGCATTGAAAATGTTCACCGTTGGCAGTTCGATAGCATTGCCGCGTCATTCAGTCGCCATTTACTGTAATGGAAATATGGCTCTTACCTGTGCAAAATCCTCTAATTCATAAAAGAGTATGAAAAGAAAGAAGAGCGTTTGAGTGTTTCAAAGCTCACGGTGTCTTTAGAAACTCAAATCAATGACGAGTTCCAAGCTCTTCACACTGATCCCAAGAATGCAACTACTCAGAGGGCACCAAGTAGCCCATATCTTCATAAAACCGGCGACCTCACAAGAAGTTTCAAAACCTAACCTGGGGAGTGTTACACGTGTAGTAATGAATGCGGCGATCTCAGCACCCCTACAAAGTGTTGACTTTCGCAAAGCTCGTACATCAACGTTTCTGTCGGAGGCTCTTGAGCCTTATATTGGCTGTATTTCAGAGTAAATGTTGAGAAACTACACAAAAGTGCTCCGAATGCAAGAATTCTGACAATATTTGGCAGTTATATATTTCGTAATACCAATTGAGTATCAAAGTCAATGGGTGCAAAGGGTAGCGTTATCCAACTAATAACCCTACATTTTCGAGGACTGATCGTTGTCACCCGGCGTTACCCAACCTGTGTCGCGTTGGAAGCAGGTGTAGCACAGGCGACACCGAAGGCCCGATTGCAACGCGCCCCTGATCGTGTGTCATTTTTCTTTCAAAAGCTGGATTTACACGGAGGGTGCTTTCCCCAGGGTGACGCCCCTACCCTAACCCTCACCCGCTCACGCTTCCCTACTTGCATTTAGACGGAGAGTGAGTCACCCATGACAGTAACCACGCGATTGTGAGATTAGCTAGCATTTGAGAATAAAAAGCAGAAAAGGAAACTATGAAAATTTTGGTACAACCGAGGATATACAAAAATAACATTCAGAAAGAAATTAGACATTTGCAGAAATATTATCCGGGAATTAGGATTCGAAACAGGAATATTTTTCAAACTATAGAATATTAAATTTGGAAGAAAAATTAAACCTATACAAGATTTAATTCGGCTAATATTAGTCTTATCCCCCACCTGAACTTCAAAATTTCATTACTATACTTTGAATCATTATAAGTAGCTGATTCAGACTATAGGTCTTTCTTTGTGGAAATTCTGTTTTGTTTTTATCAATTTTTCGTATTTTCAGTTTCTTAATCAACGCGTCGCCGCGCACTTCATCTCCTGCAGCAAGGAGGTTTAATTAAACCTC
>LQNS02278089.1:17066663-17082098 GCA_001587735.2 Parhyale hawaiensis | reverse complement strand
CACAAGGTTAAGAAGCACGGGAGGTGCGTGACTTACGGCCAGCCCCAAGGTTAAGAAGCACGGGAGGTGCGTGACTTACGGCCAGCCACAAGGTTAAGAAGCACGGGAGGTGCATGACTTACGGCCAGCCCCAAGGTTAAGAAGCACGGGAGGTGCGTGACTTACGGCCAGCCACAAGGTTAAGAAGCACGGGAGGTGCGTGACTTACGGCCAGCCACAAGGTTAAGAAGCACGGGAGGTGCGTGACTTACGGCCAGCCACAAGGTTAAGAAAGTCCGTAGGTGTATCACGCTCGGCCTCTAAAACGATTTTGGTTCGCAAATTGCTCTCCTTACAAGAAGAAAGTCTCAGTGTGATGAATAACGTTGTTCTTCCTATGTCCGTAAAACAGACCTAACAATAACAAGTTCAACTACACAAATTGCTTACATTGGTTGCAAGGATAAATAATAATTTACCCCATTTGTCTTTCTAGTTAATTGTCCCATTCTAACACAGTTGTAATTATTCACGTAGGCCAGAAATGTAAACTATTTTCCTCATATTTTCTGTCGCATGATTTATTTAACATCATAATTTAGATTATTACATAGACCGTAATAATAAACTTATTGGCCCATCTGTTCTTCTACTCACTTGTAAATTTTCACTTTAAATTATTACATAAAGCAAATGCAGAATAGAAAATAAATACCATCTGTTTATCTGTTAAAATGCAGTATAAAACATGTACACCGTCTGTTTATCAGTTCAATTGCCCACTGTATATCAGATATAAATTATTCATATTGACTACAAATATAAATAGCTTGCGCCGACATTAACACCTTTCGAACGTGGAGCATAATAAAGCCAAGTAAAAATGTTGAAAACTTCTAGCTAATAATATAACCGGTGTAAACTGATAATGCAACTTAATTGAGCAAAATCAAAATAGATTTTTCTACAATAAATTTTACTCACGGTAGAACACTAATGCTTACGTGCCTGTTAACTCTCCTAATAGGTGAATTAACACCAATTTCACTGTCAGCTCTTCAGCTGTTCATTGTGGTAATTTTCTACATTAATTTTATCAGAAATTGTCTGAGTAATGGCAACTTATTCCACAAGTAACGGTGATTTATAACAGAGCAGATAGTGTAATATGAACAATCTCGTTGATTTCCAAAAGGATTTACGTTTGATTGGCGAGCGCTTATCATTAACTAAATTGCTGTTGCCTTGGATAACAACGGAGCACAACTGTACTATAGGTACTAGTCTTTGGAATAGATTTGACTGGGCAGGTCGCTTGGCAGGGAACCAGTTGCGACTGAGAGCAATGCATAGTGTGTGAGAACGAAGCCATCGAGACACGTCGCCACAACCAGAATCGACTGAGTTTCGAGTTCAAGGTGTCTGTTATCAAGCACTTAACAAAGATATGGGAATCAGTAGCGTATAATTGCAGCACCAATACCGTGGAAAAGTGGCAACGTTTTTAGTTCTTCATGAATTTAGCAAATTTAGGCTCATTCACGTAGTGAGTTATACTCGACTTCAAGGTAAAACCCAATCTTGATTACCATTTGCTAATATCAGTATAACGGTGTGAGTAAAATCAGTACCGTGATATTAGAACAATGATGCGGAACAGTTAATTTTCTGAAGTCTTTGACACTGCAAACCCTGACTTGTGATTCTGGTAGAAAAGTGTTTTTTTTTCAAGTTTCTCTCTTAGGTAAATGTTTTTAATGGTAAACAAGCGAGTTTTATAGTAAGTTAACGAATTAGAAAAACACGTGATGGAGTTTGGTGAAAACAAATGAAAATTCCAGACTCAATTTTAAAAGTTTATTGCTTTGGCTTTGGTAAAAATGAAACTAATATAACTGAGCTCATTCAAACGGCAAAGTGTTGAAATATAAATAAGTAGGCCTATTCTGAAAAGGTTGAGAAAAATATACATGCAGTGGCTTTTTATTTTTTTGAGCTCGCAAAACCTTACAAATACGTCACCGATGTTATATGAATCGGCCTCAGACTCTTGTATCCAGGATAATAGTAATATGAAAGTTCATTCAGCCTATCTTTAACTATCCAGATACTAGGTCAAACTATCATCATAATCAAGAATTAGAGAGCAGGTAGGTAAGGCTAGTAACTAGCTGCAGCAACAGTAATTGCATCTATCAAAAGATATTCTGCCACTGTCTGAAGATTAGTCAAGGAATGGCGGGATATTATTTGTTTCAAAAGTATACATTTTATTGGAAATGTAGTCTTTCAGAAGCGAATCTTTTATCAGGTATGACACTCGGCAATAACCTATTGTTTTTTTTCTGTAAATAATAATTGACACTTGTTCAATTTACTCTGCCTTTCAGGAAAATGCTTTGATCATATCCCATCATGTTTCAAGTAAAAGTCAGCCATGAATCGAAAGTTATTTTATGGGCACTCGCCATAGCGTATAAAAGTAAAGGTAAAGTCAACCGTGACCACCGCCTTCACTGGGAAACCCACACGCGCTGGTTCGTGCGGCACCTTTAAACCAACTGGCCCCAAAGGAGTAAGAACAACTGCAGCCGACGACAGGTCGGTAAGAACTATGGTGCATTTAAGAGAATGTACAGCCCCCCCCCCTACCCTAAGGTAAGTATCCCCACGATAGAGACACGATAACGATGTACACAAAGCAAGATTGCTGATTCAGCGCGCCGAGCGCCATGACAAAGATTGTTCACCTGGCCTGGGAGTCGTTCCCGGGACTCTCAGCACGCAACGTCTGCTGCTACCGTGGGTATAGCTGAGGTTTTAAACAAGCAGTTTTGGACAGCTTAATAAAAGTGCAAGCTGAAGCCATGCTACGAGAGAGTTATAGGATTCTTCGAGTTGGCGCTAGGCTGTTAGCGACAACGACAGTCGTGCATGTATACTCAGCTTTAATAATAATAACTATTTGTTATTAAACCCTTTCTCCCATAAAGGGGTTTTCGTACAACATTTCACATAGTGCTGTTTATGCACGAAAGGCAGGTTAACTCGTGGCAGAAAAGGTTAAACGGCTTCAGTTTCCTTACAAAATCACTTAGAATCGTCAGTATGACGTCATCGCGGTACTGGGTCAGCATCTCCGATTATGGCAAGCAAGATCGATGGTACGATGGTCATCGCCATCGTACTTTCGATGGAGAATGCAATACCATCGCCATCGGCACGAAAAATTACCAATTTTCATTGTCGACGACCAACGATGAAACAACCATGGGCAATGGCCACCGTAGGGCGTCACAATCGGCGATGGACCATCGCATTAACACATTTTAAAAATACAAAGATCTCAAACCACAAACATTGAATAAAAGCAACATCTCTTATAACTTCGGCCTGTGTGCGATTTTCACACCAGTTACAATTCATACCTGGTAAAAGGTTCAAAATGTAAGGCCCAGGTTATTAGGCTTAATTACAGCCTGCTTTACAAAGTTTAATTATTATTTGCCTAGTAGCTAATAGCCCCAAATCAATAACCTGTTAAAACTCTATAAGTCATTGCATTGTTAGATCTGGGGAATGTATGACAATAAATGGTCAATTTTCCGAAGAAGTCAATAATGACATTTAGTAATTTTGTTGATATATTTAGGTAAAATAAGGCATTGTAAGACGTTTTTCATGAATAACGTTTGTGCGACCAATGCAGTTTTCGAGATATTAGACTTTAAAGTTTTCATTGTTTTTGTACGAGAGAAAATAAAATTCTCCATTACGACTAGCACGATATTGCTTCATACTGTTTTATATATATATATATATATTTCTCGTAGGATATTAGCAGAACCAGTCTTTGCGTGACTAACCTTAATGAGTAAGAGCCACGTTGTAGCCGAAAAACTATAGCGAGGCTTCGTTCTTCATGCCGCGCCACGGCCGTAATGGCGCATTGTAATAAAATTAGCATTTTGCTTTAGAGCGATCTAGATTCTTATGAGGTTAGCTTACTTTATAGCACGTATTCTTCTTTTAGCCGTCAAGCAATGTGTCGGTGCCGATACACTGCGGCAGCCCGGCTATTATATTCGTTGTTTTTTACGGGTTGATGGTATTCATAGCATTGACTGCTTATAAATGTACCGTTATTTCTATATATCAGAATTGCTCAGTTGGGAAAGTTGGTCACAGTAACTGTAACGATAGCCATGGTTTGCTGCTGTGCCCGTTCAACTCGTAGTTTCCTTGCTTCACCTTTTCCTACAAATTTGAGATGATCTAGATAAATAAACTTTTCGAGATTTAAAAATTCTCTACAAAAGGAAACCTGGAAAACGTTTATAAATTTCAGTGCAATTAAAGAATAATCCAGCGTCAAACCTAAAGAATGACTGCCCAAAGTTGAATGTCGAGATGACATTATTGTTATAGATGCCACCTAACCAAAAACGACACAGCCAATGAAATCCTATGGTTGCTGATGAGTCAGCCTAATAAAGAGCACGAATATTCGACGTTTGGGCTGAAAGCATTGAAATCGACTAAGAAAGTAAACTTAGCTCATGGCATAAATGTTTCTTTTTGAATTTGAGGTGTCAGCGGAAAGAAAAGTTGGACTTGTGAGTATTTGTTACGCCACGTGATTAAGTTTTCTGTGTAAAAAATTATTATCCCTTCGAATTAGTGAAATGAAAATTTAGTTTATTTGTTGCTTAAACGAGTACGAAGTAGGATAATTTTTTAGTCGGGGTTTGCGTGGAATTTTCTATATTTGACAGCATTAATTACGAAATCTGAGTTCATGAAACGCCACCCAATTCACTGTCTAAACCTAATCGAACCTAACTTGGGCTAAAGCCACGTCCACACTACCGCCAAAATCTGTCCACGCTGGGGCGTTTTCGCTGGTCGCTGCGAATATTCGTCATCAAATCGCAGCTCTGTGCGTTTTCACGACCGTCCAAATTGCTGGATATTTCAGCGCTATTTAGGCTGCGAACAAAGCAGGCTCACCCTGAGGTAGTTTGCTCCTCTCACACAATACGAAAAAATTTGGCGTTTTATAAGGTTTTCTCGCCTCTTTATGTAGATTTTAAATGTCTCAAGCTTCTCTGAGTTCTAATTTGTTGTAAATTTGACGAGAAATATGAAACTTTACGGCTGTAGTGGCACTCGTGACGAAAACTGAGTTGACGGTAAACATTTTATCTACGTTTTGTGGCTACACGGTGGTGTTTAAGAGGCAAAATAAAATGCTCGAACACTTTCTACTACGTTTGGGGAACAAAAAATTATCGAGGAACCCCACCTAAAAATTTATTTACTTGACAACCACGTAAACAATACAGAGTGGGGAAGAAAAAGTGTGAACATGTCAACCCAAGCTCAGTTGGCGGTGCGCGTTTCACTGTAGAACGGATAAGAGTAGGATCGGCATTAACAATGATAGCTTATGTATTGTTTTGTCATTACTAGAAGTAATAAAGTTATTAATGGTGACAAAAACTGCAGGTTCTTTAGATCGTGGAGCGTGAGCAACGAAGTTTTGTTGAACATCTGCGCTTAATAATTTGTCAGGCGGCGCTGCAATGCACCGTCCGACAGTGTGGACCAGGAAGCAAAGAGAGTAACGGGAGCACTCACGAGGAATTAGCACCAATAAGTGACGTCATCATCGACGAATATATGGCTGAGCAGCCTAGGAGCATTTTAACTAATTTTACCAGAAAAATCGTCTTATATTGCGAAATTCATCTCTAGCGTATAAATAAATCTAGATAATTTACCTATACTAATTTAGCAATTATCTATTGAAAATTGAAGTGCATGCTGGTGGAAACTTTTACAGCGCTAGCGCCGAATTTGTTCCTTTTCGGCGACCTGATTTAACTTCTTTTTATTGATTGAAGCCTCATTTACATTTCATATTCAGTTCACAGTGGTCTTCACAGAACATATTTGTTCATTGCCAACATATTTAAGCGCCATTATAGCTTGTTCTGTAAGCGGGAGAAACCACAGTAACAGTTACCCTATAGCTCGAACTCTCTGTACTTGGCGACAACATTTTACGGTATTTTGCAGCTGAAGTAGCTGGCCAGTCATGAGCGGGAGATAGAATGACAAATCGAAAAAAAATACGATGATATGTTCAAGTAAACAACATACGATGGCCTGAGGTCCCACACTCAAATACTTCGACTCGTCGATGTGATGTAAATTTGCTACGTGCGGTCACGGTTAAGTTTTATTTTAGTCCTATTGAGTCAATCCGTTGCATTATTTGCTTCCTGGTGTGGACACTGATGCGAGATTTTCGCTGCGTTCTGCGAAATCGCACAGGCGCTGTTTGCATTTATAAGCGGTAGTCTGGACGGGGCTTAAGCTGTGAGACATAGATTAGTGTGAATTTTCCTGTGCTGTGGCCATAAGCCGCTAATACTATACAAGTGCTGGCGTATTTACAGTCTTCACTAATTTTGTGGGATTTATCGTGGATTTGCTTATGTGAATCACCTGTTTGTTATACGCGCGTAGGTCCAGGCCCATACAGTTTTTTTCAGTGATTTCCCGTTTTCCCTTTACCACATTTACCGATGTTCTAGACGCTTTTATTCTTTTTTCTTCGTGCGAGTTCCTTGCAGTGCATCTCTTCATATTGTCTTTCGTTCATCCAATAATTTTTTATTAATTAAATCACACGAATAAATTCCTGTATTTTATAAGTTTTATTTTTCACTCCATACTCATCGCATTAAAATGAGAAAAAAGTTATACATAATTGTTCCTATGATATGCAGCATTGCTCTACCCGCTACAGCATCTTATATTCTTTCACAAGAAACAATGGCAATTTTAAAATCAAATACCTCTAAAAGTAAACCTTTGCGATGAAAGCGTTATTCCTAAAAAGTCTTACAATGCCTTATTCTACGTAAATATGTGAATAAAACCTAGCTATTACGTATAAAACTACTAATACTGGCAAAATTGACGTACAACGCAAGAAACCAACACCACCACTGCCGGTAGTACAATACTGCATAATACGAGTTCCAATGATGGGGTCCAGCTGGTCGTGTTCCAAAAAAATGTATAAAAACAGAACAACAAAATTCCAGACGAAAACATTATTTGTGAAAAATTTCTTAGAATGAGTTCTTGTACGTTCATATTTCAATAAAATATGCTCGCAATTGCACAATTAGTTAAAGACTTAATAGGACGAGTTCGAACACGCGTACGATCATCGCGCCTTCGTCGATCAACAAAAATTGACATCAGCATGGTTGTAATGGCGAATGTGACAGGAAAAGAATGGGAACGTTAAAGTCAAATACCTTGAAAACTAAGCATTTGAGCGAAAATGTTATTCATGAAAAACGTCTTAGAATACCTTATTTTACCTAAATATGTCAAATATATTAAATGTTATTACTAACATCTTCGAAAAGTTCACCAAATAAACTTTGTAACCCACTCTTTGCTTTAATGTTACTGAAAAAATAAGCGTCTCAAACTCGTAAGGATGTTTTTTCTGTTGTTTTAGCCTTATTTCATTACTTCATCTACATTGAAAGCGATGACGATGCCCATCACATGCCATCGCCGATGGGATGGTCAGCCATTTCATCTGACCAGTTCTTCCTTAAATATAACACCATCGCCTATGGAGAAAATGGCCTTTGCCGATTGTTTGATACAATATTCCATCGGATCATCGCTATCGCCGGATGGATTTGTGAAATGTTCCATCGTAAAATCGTGGTTTTTCCGATGGCGATGGTCTACACACCATCGCCATCTTATGATCGGCGATGGCCATCGCTTCAGGCCCTGCTGCTATATGCTCTGGAGCCTACAAAATTCATTTTGGTGAATAACTAATGCTTATGGTTAGTTTGTCATTAGAGCAGCTGTCCAGTATGAATAAATAATAAGTTTTTACCATACATGCCGAGGTGGGGATTCGAGTGTTCTACTTCGACTGAAGTAATCTAATCCCAGTAGTTTTAACTTCTCTGGAACTTCAATCCTAGCAGTTGTGTTCGTTATTTGGATCGAGCATCCGGCTCTAATTGCAAACAAATTATGTTTCAGATGGTCGAAAATTTTGTTCGTAATCGCTTTGTAATTATGGCCGGAAACTCGATTTAAAGTAAAGTGCCCGACGTCCAGGACTGAAATTATGGTCAAGTTACGGCGGCATCGGCCTAGACAATCTTGGTCGTAGCTGATGAATCAAGGTCGTATGTGCTATTATAAGTGATTTGATTGACACGATCACGCATGATGTTCATCACGCACATCAGTGAGTTTTCGTTGCTATTACACTATCATTTCCATTTTAGGCATATTACTGTAACTGCAGCGAGCCGAAACTAAATCGCTCACTTGCACTAGTTATAGTGGGTATTCCGCTGAGTTTTTATTACTACTTCTCGATCGCTTCAGCTCTAGCGACATTAGAGCAATTTTAGCGAATGATAATTCAGTAATTTTCAGGTGATAGTTCTCAAAGCCAGCATATGTACCTCACGTCAAGGTAGTTTTGACTATTCAATTGTAAATTACACTGCAGTGCATAAACTATTGAGCATTAAATCTGTACCGATCCGGTACATGAACAAAGTCAAGCTCATTATATATTTACAACATTACACTGCTCCTAAAGAGGCATTTTTCAAGTCTGTATTCATAAGTTAAGTAGTTAAGTTACTGGAGGTAGACTAGAGAATAGTATATTTTCCTAACGCTATTTATACGACGTATTGCATTAGATGGCTTGGACCTGGGAACTGGTACTAAGTATATTCTTTTAACAATATTTTTCTTAGCATCCGCTTAATTAAATATTCCGAAGGTTTGGTTCCCGTTTCGTAATCATCTGTATATTATCTATCATCACACGATGCTGTCCAGTGATCAAGTGTCATTAGTATAAAGCTGCAGCGTCACAAAATAGTGTACTGCGTTTTACACAGGGGTTTAGAATCGAAAAATTTGGTGGAACAAATTTAAACCCTAAAATACCCAATCTAATAATATAGAATGCCCGAAAACGAGGCGTCTGTTAAAGTTAATTTTATCCGAGTTCTCACAAGAACCTTTTGTTCACCGAAAGCAGGACAAATCGTTCGAACTTTTGTAGCGTCTTTACAGACACAACTGTGCGTCTACCGAAAGTTTTGATGCAATGTCAGGCATCACATCAACTAACACAAACGAGGGTCCACTAGCAAAGTTCCGGAGATGTGCATCAAGAAATATACTGTTCCTAGAAAGCTCATCATTCGGTGCTGTGACGGTTGAACACCTGCCTTATGCCGAGGCCCCACCGACAGAATTTTGCTAGAGACATGGTACCTGTGAGAGATAATGTGTCGCACGATCTGGGTTGTGTCGGTGGGGACAGTAGATTACTGTACTCAATGTTACGTTTTTTTCTTTTTCATGAAACAAATTTTATGTGTCGCATTGCCTTATGTGTACTCGTGCAGCACGAAAACTGTAGGTTACGTACATTACGCACACGCAGAGGCAGGTATTTTCCATCGCTGCACGGCAAAGCGTGCTGGCTCGGGGACAGCAATTTCTTACGTATGCTTATGTCACGAGTGAATTGGAACTCGAATGCTTTGCGCTTTTCGATTTTTTTTCGCGGCAACTACAAGACTTCAGTAGCTTTGACGGCGTCAAACGATTGTAGTGTGATCCTGCCTTTACTTAGCTCTTGAGAATTTAAAAAATGTCCATGCATCAGCCATGTCTATGTTGAAACTTAAAGAGTAGACACTGGAGGATCACTTGGAAAGATTTTACACTATTTTTTGCTTTCATTGTACAAAGGAGAAGCAGGATTCTGTGACTCTGTGCTAAGATATTGTCTTGATTTCTGTATGTACTAATATTTTCATTATAAAAAACAAGCGAAATTAACATTAAATTCTTCATTTTTCACTTGGCAACTCCAATTTACATAGTAAGAAGAAAAAAAAAAACAGTTATATCTACTTTCCACATAATAGCTTAAATTGAGCTACAGAAACTTGATCCGTCAACATGAAACTTGGAGTTCAAGTTACAGTAATTGTGGGAATTTCAATGGTCGTCCTGTTCTCATTGGAGGACGTAGCTGCTGATCCATACGCTGCGACCATTTACGGCTCCATGATGCAAGTTCCTGACACAAAGCACCCCGTAAACACTGCATGTAAGTATATATATGATTTGTGCTGTTTATTTTGGAGCCATACCAATTAAATGCAGGCCCCACTTATGAGTGGATGCACAACTCGTAGGTCGTTCCTGCTGCCGTATCAATGCTGCAAAACTTTCACGGTATATCGAGACGACGTGCGAGGTGAACGGCCGTTCATAAGTTGAGCGCGCACTTGTATAGTGTGGCTCCGGCACTAGCTATCTCCCATTCAGCAATAATTAATTAATTAATCAATCGCGCGTGCACGATCAACTCCTAGGCTGAGTTTTTATTCCCTTCTTATGTTTTCGAATGAAGAATATTAAATCAACAATTCAGCATTAGGTTACCTGTGGTATATCCTGAACATCGCGTGAAGACCGACTGTCCTTTAGTGTAAAGCTATAGAGACCAACTGTAAATGTTTTTACTACGTTAGTTTTAAAGAATGAATACCTCATAGTACAGCGGATGAGACATGAAAAATGGCCAAATATTGCACTTTTTAGTAAAGGCAAGAGAGTTTGCACAGTGATTCTTCACCTAGTAGGAACGAAATTTAGAAATGGAGGCATCTGAAAATAAGCATAAATATTTTCAAAATGGCAGCCAAACAAAGATGGCGGTTAAGCGAAAGTTGAGATTTATTTTTTCGAGCGCTTATGGTAAATGCCTTTCTGATACTTATCTGAGTAATTATACTTATAGTTAAGAACAACACATGAGTTTTCCCGGAAATATACACACTCCATAACCATGATATAGAATAATGTCGATTTTGCCAAGATCGTATGAGAGAGCAAAAGTATCTGACAGCGTCCCATATGCAACGACAAAAACAAGCCACACGATATATGTTATTCAGTTCACATTACTCTAGGCTTACAATTTAAATTCATAGTGACACAAACAACAAAGAGTCTAACATTGTTTCTACACACAAAGACATCAAATTATTTTTTTAAGCTATAGATCAACGCAACATAAGCGCAACTCCAATACAGACTAGCTGCTACTTAAAGGTGGACATGTTTGGAAACTCTCAGCCCGGAACATAATATATGGAATACGTAAAAACAGCTAACTGTGTCAAATTACAAAATACTTTGCTAAGTATTCTACATATATTAGGTTCATGCATATAGAACTGTCAAGTTCTCAAAGCCAACGACGTCTACATACGTCAAACTTACAAGACTAACCGCATTTACATCGACCATGGCAACCCTTTATGCAGCCGCATCGCAACAGTTCCGTACACTGCCGAAGCTGGAGCTTAAGGTCTACCACAATGGTTTCCAGTTGTCCAGCTGGTACTTGTGCCAGGTTGCTCCTTGTTCCATTCCAATGAAGACTGATGAGGATATTCTGGTCGAGCTATTAACACCTGACCTCAAATATGTACATCCATCTTGGTATAGTGCTTTTTGCTTGTGCTGATCGAGCATAGGTGTTTGTGTGGGTGGGATGTTCTCAATAGCGCGTTTTTTTTTTTTTTGAGTAAACAGAACTCGCGGAACATGCTTAACTTCTGTGCTAGCTGAGGTTCTGTCATAGAGCATTACAACAAAACGTTTGAGTTCAGCATAGTGTAAGTCAGAAATTTCTTGAGGAGGGTTGGAGGACTGGCTAGAAAATGTCGTCGCGATGTGATCATATGTTTGCCAGACTTGCTATAGGCTTTTTTCTAGCGTGGATAATAAATTGTAGAAACTGTATCACAACCTGAAATATGTGCAACAGCGGGAGACTAGTGCCCTTCTGTGGACCAAGAGCTATGGCACTTCGTTTTTCATGTTCCAAAGTCAATCCACAATTATTGAGGTTTGATGGTGACAAAGTGAGCAGTAGCCAACATTATAAAGTGAACATCCAAGGTTCTGATGGAGATCTGTCGACAGCCGCGTCTGACAGCACTTGCAGCATGCAACAACAAGCATGCTTCGGCTTCCTCATGTGTGCAAAGAGATATTTCATTAACAGCAACATCTTCTTTGTTGGTCAGTGCTCTTATGCCTGACGTCACTACGACAAGCTCTTGAACGTCAAGGGACACAGTCTGGCCAGACAGGAGCTGAAACAATTCTGTCTTGTTCGTTTGCAATTCACCCCATTTCTTTTTTTGAATAGTGTTGTCCAGTGCCATTCGCCGTCTTGCACCAATTCGCACTTGTCCCTGGCATCAGATTTAAGACTATCCTGGTGATAGACGTCCCATACAAGGTTCAGTCCGTCACTCATGACCAGTGTTCTTCGGATGATGAGGGATGGGGGAAGAAGATAGAAGTATACTCAGCAAAAGTCCGGCAGTTTTGTAGTCAGGAAGCGTACAACAGCAGGACAATCTGGCAGAATGACAGTAACCTCAGCAGCACTATAATTGGTCATTGCAAGGTCTTCCAAGCCATTGAACGGAAAGTTTTTTTTTAAGGAAGCAGTTTTCCAAACTAAGTGCTGGGGGATAAGCTTGATTTCCATGGGAAAATAACTGCTCCAATAACGCTTCTGACTGACTAGCCATGTACTGTCGCGCAAATAAGTCGCAGTTTTGCTTCAAAGAAGAGACAACTGTCTTAACCTGTTGACGATTCCTTCATTTACAAATTTGTTCTACTGCGCAATGCCAGATTGCTTAATCTGGTAGTCCCCGTCAGAAATTTGTCAACCATATCCCCTGAATAGAGAACAACCAGTTCGGAACATTCATTTTCAAACTGATTTTCACTCTTCTGAATACTACTGTATAAGCAAGTTTCTTGACGTCAGACACAAACGTTGATTCCCTTTTTTCATGTAAAAAGTATAAACCCCAGAAATCTTCATTTTATAAGCCATAATAGAAAAGATTCTAAGTCGGAAGGATATGTTTATAAGATATTGTTGAAACCCCTACAAGAGAGTAAAGTAAATTTTCCTATGGTATATATACGTGATTCTTATCTCCGGGTCGGCCATACTGTATTTGGTTTTGTGGCCATTATGAAAATTATTTTTAAAGCTTTCTTCATATTACTATGAAAGTATTGGTATCTTTGCACAAAATGACATGCTTTCATTGTTTATGAAGCGGAATATGATTCGATGCGAACACGTATAGGACGTTTTCAGTGCATGGCCATTTTACACCTTACGTCGGCCATATTGGATGGACAATTATTTTCTAAAATTTATATAATTTCTACGCAGCCACATTTTCCATTAACGCAGACCAGTATCACAAGGTAATTTTCTGTCAAGTTTCATAGCTTCATTTTTTAAATTGAAAAATTTACACCCATATCTAATTGTCATCATGCATTCTAAGGTCTGCTATATTTGTTCTGGCAGCCATCTTGAAATCGCAAACTCTACAATTTCTTATTTTATCATGTGTTAACTGGCACATTATTAAGTATCAGTGCACAAAATTTCATGTATTTGCTGCTAGTTCATTTTGGTTTATTCCGCGATAAATGTGACATTGTGGTCATTTAACAACCACCGGCAGCCATATTTGATTTGGCGGCCATCTTGAAAATTCACATTTTTCGCAATACTTCCATTTCTAAAATGAATCAGCATGTCTTTAAGTATCTACAGACAAAATTTTATTCTTTTACTATACGATGTGCACGATCGTTTCGCTGATCCGCTCTACTATCAGGGTGCTGCGCCCCACTTTGTAGGGAACTGCATCCATATGAGAAAATACATGTTTTAGTATCATTACTATGTACAGCGCCCAAGCTGTCAAAAACTACAGCGGAGAATTTCTGATAACCCGTCTTCATTGATCATAAGTTTCTTAATAACTTCCTTTTGTTGGATGCACTGCAACTGCCACCTTGAATTATGGAGCGTGTACGTACAGCAGATAAGCATGCTAAGGCTGAACCACGTAAAGATTTCCTTCGTTGATACGCTGAAAAGCTGTGTTTTTTGTTGCCCACTGTCGATATTTCTCCTAATAAAAACTGAGCTCTGTATCCAAGATACTCGATGGTGTTATATACAACTTGGAAGTTTTTTTTTTGGTAAAGATTCATTTAAACGATCCTCTGCTTTTAAGGGTTTGACGTGCAATGTTATATAGAAAATGTTGGGAAGTTACACATAGGTAAGCACATTTGTTTCTTTCGGAAACCTCTTATTTCAGCACAAATAGTGCAAATCAAAACACTGTAACAGCTAGGCCCCGCGTTCTAGCGTCGGCCATACTTATCTGACGTCCGCACAACTATGGACTCAATGAAAACGGGATGAAGCACCGCAATAAAAACGTGAAGCAGCAATACGATGGATAGGCTCAAATTTGAAAGATAAATTTGAAGATAGATCAGAAAACTAAAGGACTTAATAGCGTCATTATCTGGAAATCTGCATTTCTTGCAAAGGTGTTAAACATAGTACTGAAAATGATTACCGTTGCCAGTTCGTAAGCATTATTACGCCATTCCTTCGTCACTAACTGCAGTGAAAATATGGCTCAGTGGAACATTTGCGCGATATTTTTTATAGAGTACTAGTCCTTGATGCACCTAACCTTTTCTTACCTCGTGCGCTGTTCGCTAAAAGGTTTCCGCTAAAAGCTGTATGCACCTAACCTTTCCTTACCTCTCATATTGTTCGTAAAATGTTTACCTCTAAAGGCAGTAGCGTCATTAGCAAAACCTGTCCTACCTTGCTAACCTTAAAAAGCAAACAAACATAATTGGCTATAAAGCTTGTGGATTTTATATAACCATGCAGAAGTTCAAAATTTTGTATATTAGGCACAGCAGGGACTGGTCTCTATAAACTTCCCATTTTCATGCATCGGTCCCATTGTTGTTCGGGTGAGATGTAAACATATCTGACACTAGCTTCAGGTAGCTGTTACAGTGTTTTTGTTTCGCATAATTTGTGCGACAATATTACGTTTCCCGAGGAAACAAATATGTTTGTGTGTCATTTCTCATCATAGTCTATCTAGCATCGTATGTCAAACCAGTTCATCCAAAGAAACCTTAAAACGAATCTTACCGTTTTTTCCTCAAGTGAAAAATCATTCTATTGAAAGAAGAACCCAAATTGGAGAAAACTATTTGCTGCCAAGAAATTCTCGTGTTCTTCACCCACTTGCTGACCGCTGAAGAATATCTTTCCAATTGCTTAGATGATTATGCAGTCAATAAAAGCATCAGTGTAAACGCAAGGCAGCCACTGGCGGATCTAGCCCCTTCTCGTGGGGGGGGCATTCGCCTCGGTGACAGGCCCCCCTCCCCAACTCGAGCCCCCCC
>LQNS02278089.1:17054414-17066210 GCA_001587735.2 Parhyale hawaiensis | reverse complement strand
AGTATGTTCAGTATAATTTCCCGTGGGGGGGGCATTTTGTTATGAATGCCTACCCCAAAATTCCCGAGGGGGGGGCAAATGCCATGAATGCCCCCCCCTGGATCCGCCAGTGAAGGCAGCTGAAATTTGAAAAAAACGAAATCTAAAAAGAGAATACGAATCACGATGTAAGAAGGTCCTCAGAGAAGCTGTATGTATCTGCTTCTAGTGGACTTCAACGTTGGCGAAGAAAGAAAGGCATTCAGATATACTATACAGTTGCCATCATCTGCAACTTGGCCTATTTTCTGCCTGTCAGTTTTCAATGAAGCAAAAAACATATGTTTCGATGTATGGAAGAAGTGATAAATATCAGATTCCATAACCGTGCTAAGAGAAGCTGAAAATTTCTTCATTGCTTCGATGTCAAGAACTTTTTCAAGCTAGAAAATGCATTCAGATAGAGGGATAAGGATTTCACTTTTGCCATCTTCTGCAACCTGGTAATCGATCCCCATGAAAAGGCAATTTGATTACAAAAGCTGAAACCTGGCCATGCAGAGATTTGCCTATCTGTTGCGTTAAGAGCGTGACACGAAGCATACAAAATATATAAATTTATAAATATATAAACAAATAAATACACTACGGTGTTTATTATATTGCTTGATTGTTTTTATTCGCGAGATGTTTCAACGATGCTGGCGTTATGGCAATAGCTCATAGAAGGCCAAACGTAAGTCCCGCCTGCTCACTGAGAATGGGCCTGTTGGTCCGTCTACTGCTATCTAAAAAATATACCTTCCGGAGTTGGGGAGTCTACTTAGTCATCACGTTACTAAATAATGAACATTATCTCAGTTGTAAATATTAAAGTGTTAATGAAATATTTTCCGATATCGCATTTACAGACCTTTGCTAAATGCTTAAGAATATCAGGTAAGGAAATAAATTTAATTTCATTCTAAAAAGTAATAAATCCAGAGCGCAATTCTTTAATAGTTATTGTATTTACGTTTAAGCCCTAGCAATGTAACTGCACATGAGGACCGTTAGTAAGATTTTTGTCAATTCTTAAACAAAGAGGAAGGATTTCAGGGATCTAAGCTCATTTTAACCTTAATCCGCCAACTTATTTTTATGTTTCAAAAAATGCTGTTTATACGAGAACCAATGATTTAGGCCATAGGTTTATGGTTAATTTTTGAAATAAAATGCGAAGAATTTTGTTCAACAAGCTCATGCTATATTCTGATTTCTGAACACACTATGATGCAGATCCTTATATATGACTGATGTTCATTTTCGAAGAAAACGTGAAAATTTTTTTCCATCAAACTCTTGGTATTTTTTGTACGTCAAATATGTAGAGCAGGCAGTGAGAAATTTACCAGTGGCCTCGTAAATAACTGACTGGTTGCCTCGCTATGGATTTCCAGTTGATGCTATTTACCTTCACTGTACTCCATCGCTTCACTTTTTTTTCACCTTCACTTCACTATACTCTAATATAAGTCGTAAATTTACAGAGAAAATGAGAGCAGCAGAAATGCCAAGAAAGTCCCGCGGACTTTCGTTATATTTTCTCACTGGTCCAGTTGAAAAACAAGAGCTCGTTAGGGTTCGAACCTCTGCATGCCTTGCTCAAGTAGAGCTTCGCCCGTCTACCTTTAAACCGGGCACGCTAATAACTGAAATGACGAAATAATGAGGTGATTCTACAAGTTGTGTTACTTTCAATACATTCTCTTATTTAGTTCTTATTGTTTGGTGCAATATTACATGCATTATATGCATAAATGTACATATGTACATAATACATTTCTGCACCTAACTAAATTATTTTACTTCATTTTTTTCGCCTCACAAGTTTCCTTCACTGCACTGTAGTTTTTCACCTATGTTCCGCCACTTCACTTATTACTTCTCTTCTCAAAATTTCTTCACTTCGCTATAGTTTTTCACCCGATCATGTTTCTTCACAATACTTTCCACCACAGGCCAGTGTAAGATTAAGTGTGCTGTCGTGCCCAGCTGCTTCGCCGCCTCCATCCACCCGGAGGAGATGGTCTGCTACACCACCGTCCAGAAGCCGTCCATCAACAAAGGCTACGTCCCTGCCGAAGGATACACCACGTGGATAAAATACTCTTCGAGTTCGTATTTTCTAGTAAATCCTTGAGTACAATATTCTTACAGTTACTTTTCCATCATACTTACTCCTGATACAAATATTGCCACGGGAAATTCCTATATTTTAATAAGCCCTAAAGTACAGTATTCTGCATGCTAGGTCGTATAGGGTAAGTCATGACCCTAAGGTACGGAACAGATACTCGGTTTCTTGATAAAACGGCGGCTTCAAACGCCGATAGATATTAACTATCGTCGGATGATTCTCCAAATGTTTCGTAAGAATTTCCATTTACATTTCAGGTATTTTACTGTACAATTCCGTTGAGCTATCATCTAAAGTGCTTGTCAGTGTTTCACAATCTATGTATTTCACTCGGTGTTTCACATAATATTTCATTAAGTGTTTCACTTGGAATCTCATTTCATTTGGCATTTTTTAGTACTGTATTTCAGTGGCTGTTTCACCTGCATGTGTAAAATGCGTTCATTAGGATTTTCCCCAGGCATTCATGAGGTATTTAATGCAATTTCTCTTCACAGACGTTTCACGGGGAGTTTCAATGAGCATCTCCCGGACTCTTTCATTCGGCGTTTCACCAAGAATATCACAAACGTTGTTCCGGCAGTTTCCCCGTTGCTTTACTTGCACGTCATTGAGTGTTTCACTGATTGCTTCATCGGATGCTTGAGTGGGAGTTTCATTGTGTGTTCAACTAGATGTTTTATGCAATGTTTCAATTCATGTTTTGCCACATTTTTCACAAGCTATTCCTTCCTGTATGTTGGTGATTATTGGGTATTTCAGTGGGTGCCTTACTAGGTGTGGCTAGGTATATGTATTTCCATGAGTGTTGAGTGGGTGTAACCCTTTTTATATATGTGGTTATTTAATTAGGGTCTTACTCCAATTGTCCCCCCGAGAGGTACACGAGATCTTTCACTGAGTGCCTTAGTGTATGTTTTACTGTTTCAACGAGACAATACAAAAAATATCTATTGGGTGCGTTGCTTGGCGTTCACTGGGACTTTGTTGAAATATTTCCCAAAGTATTTACCGTATATTTTTTCGAATGTTTTGTTGTGTATTTCTCGAGATCTTCCACATGTTATCTCACTTTATGCTTCACTGCATTCCCGTGATGTTTCACAACTAAAGTTTTAACCGGTACTGCACTTCCTGGTGAGCTTTACATTGGGGGTTTTCACACTGCACTGCATCCGGTATTGCGTTGTATGCTTTGCAAAGTGTTTTACTGAGCGCTTAATGAAGCTTGACACTAGTTGCCATCAGTATTCCTATACAACCACGAAATGAAAGCGCAGGGAGCATAGCATGAAATAAAAGGTAATGATAGTTGGCATCAGTACTTCTATACTGATGATACACAAACTGTTAACTCAATAAAAAGAATAAAAACGATATTAAGTCACAGTTTGATTCACGAAATCCTGTCATATTATAATTTAAATAAATGTAATTGTTCATTTGAAACAATTGTTGTTTAATAAAGACCTCTATACACAAAAGTCGAAACCCGACAACGTTTCTCATTTCCTTTTTGATTGCTTACCATGGGAACGGATTCAGCTTGCTTCATGGTACATTGCCTAAAGAGTTACTTTGAATATGAGCTGGTAATTTATGCATTCCCATATTTATGCATTCCTATATTTATGCATCCCCATTCATACAAACGGTAGCAGCAGCCTTTCGTGCTTAACTGGTTGGACTGAAGGGGCCAAGATCGAGTACCGAGCTGAGTGAACGATCTTTGTGGAGCTCCGTACGCTGAGTCAGCAAGTTGCTTGGCAAGCACAGCTACCGTGCTGGCCCTTACCTTGCCCAGAAATGGGAGGGGGAAGGGCACATCGTCGTATCTTCCGACTACTGCAACATAGTTCTTAACGCTCAGTGGTCGACTACAGCCGTACTGACTGCCTTGGGGCCGGTTGGCCTATATCCGCAGCAGGAACCAGAGCGTGTGGGTTTGAGAGTGTAGGGTGGGGTCACGTTGACTTTACCTTTATTCCACTTCAGCAGGTAGCCTACCAATTACGCAGTTTTTGCGTCTCTCTTACGTTGGAATGAATTTAAATTCAATACGGAGCATATTATAAATCGGTGTTCCAGCACGTTAAGCTGTATATAGTCACGGGCACCGATACTTTTGTTCCAAGAACCTAGAAAGTTCTTGTGTTTTGACTCTGGTGGGCATCAGGCTATAGTGCCGTTAAGCACCGCACGTCCTGCTGTCATTTATTCGATGCATGCAAATTCACTTAACGTAACACCCAAGTACTCGCGTTAAAGTAGATTCTCCTGAAATTAACTTTTTTATCTCTTTTCCTTTTTGTGCAGCATGCATTACAGAGGTGTGATGAGAAGCAAATAATGGCTGTATAGCTAACAGTATTGGTCTCTACCGTGACCATGTGCAGTGTGTCTCCCTGTATTCTGTCGGTCCTCTGATTGTTGTTATTACAGATCGTGCTGTGCTGCAGGCGCTGCTTGTGCATGCCGGAGCAGCAGGCTCGAAGTGTCCAAACGGACTGCTGCTTATATTTCTTCTATCTATTTATCCTAGCGTTTGAATCAATGCATTGGCTTTAAGAATAACGAGGCTTTTTGTGTTTTGGATGCCGGTTTATATTTTGACTACAAAAAAATATCATTGTAATGGATATTGTTGCCATATCGCCTACCTGCAAACTCCGACAGGAATGGGCCCCGGAGCGAGACGGGGTAGTGGAGGGAGGTAGACAATGGACGGGTGAGAAGAGAGACAGACAGAAACAGTAAAATTCCCGTCCCGAATCAGCGCCCTCTGCACATCTTCGATGGTGACCGGAGTATATGATCTGTTTAACGAACGACGCCAGCGGTTATGACGATGACGTTGCCGCATACTACGGGATGGGGAGGAGGCTCCGGAGTGGTAAAAAGCGACAGAATTGTTATGAGATCGCTCGACCCGAAGACTCCCACGGTCGGCAGGTTTAATTGGCTGGTTCAGGTACACCCGGGCGCATGTGCCTGAGAGGGACCTGAGGAGGCATCAGAAACTGGAGACGTGAGTGCTGTGGTCTCAGCGCTCCACGGTCTCCATACAGGCCCTCCTGGCGGATTCACTATTGAGGATGACTATAGTCGGACCCTTTTATCAAGGCAGCAGTTCGGTCGTGATCAAATTCCTCTATTGCGGTGCCAATATTATGGGTATTTCTCAGATTTCTCTAGATACAGGTAGTGGGCGGGGCTTAGATATGGGCGGGAAAAAATTTCATAAATACCCATAGAATTGGCAACGCTATAGAATAATTTGACCACGGCCGCATTGCCTTGCTAAAATGGTCTCTACCGAGACAGCGCTGACTGTCAGGCGGGGTCTAGGAGATGTGGTGGGCTCTGCTTCGAAATAATAGAATTAGTATTCGAATGCAAAGTAAATTTTTGATAACAAACAGAACTTGAACTTTCCAGCTACCAAATTTTGCATATTCACTTTCATCACAAAATTAAGGAGTCATCGCTCCTTTTGTCTTCTACAACTGAATCGGTAACGAGGGAATGCGTTGATGCTAAAACATCAATGCAGGTAATTAGGTGCAGCCATTTTTATTTGTTGGCGATCACACCAGTCGCTGACAAAACTTCATAATTCACTCACTGTTTCCTTCGCTGCACCATTCTTTTTTTTTGTGTGTATCTGAAGCTGTTTTCGTTGTTCATTTTATAATGAGGTCCGTATCATAGAAACTGGGGCAAGTATCATGAATACGGATGGTGGCATGCTAGTATTTTTGCAGGACGTCATGCAAATAATGATGACGACGTGTTAATAGCTGATTCGTTATTAATCTTTCAACGGGCTGCTGAAGACTATTATCGATTGTAGTATTATAGTACAGGAGGATCCCTTCGCCCCAGCTCATCTATTTGCAGTAGTTGGTGTCGACACAGCCGACGATGTTTCAAAGTTGAGGGAACATTTAGTTATTTTAAAATTGTATTTAGAGCCTTGGAAAACTCGGTATCATAGCTACATCTTAATGTGATAACTTGCCAAATTTTCTCAAAATCTTAACGTTTCAAATTCGACTGTCATCGACCCTCCCACCTGATATCGACTCCATGTCGCAACACCCATTGATTTAAAGATGAACACGAAGAGTAGCCTAAGAGGTTATAAAATTATCATTGAGACATATACACCAGTGTACAAGGTATTTCCCTATGCTATCTCGAGATTGATACTGAGTATTTTTGAGCTGTGTGAATTTCTTAAGAGCCTAAGGAAATTACCATATCATTTTTTATTTTTCTGGGCCTATAAGCTTCTACTGTAAATACTCCAAATCTATTTGTAGCCTGTATAGAGAACATGCCTATTAATTTAGCTCATTACACGAATTCATATAAACGTATTACCTCCTTGTTCTGATACCTTTAATGTCTGTTGCAGATGTACCAGAGACGACAACTTCTACCACTACGACAACGACCGTTGCTCAACAGCCGCTGGTTGAGTTCATCGTTGGCGAGCGGATGGACGATTACTAGTGCATAAATGTGGTTGCATTTGATGTTGGAAAGACAGCTGCATCCAGCTGTAGCTGAGCTAAGCATCTAAAAAATAAGACCCTGAAAAACTTAGGACCGCTTGAAAATGTAAAAAAATAAAAACGTCTTAGTGATAAATAAATAAACTCCTTCGACTAGGGATTAGTAATTCTTAAAGGTAAAAGGTAAGAAAGACGAATAAGGCCTGCTGTAACAATTTATTGAGAAATGTAAATTTTTGTCAAATGATGAATATTATAGTTGATCAAAATTATAAGACCACAAACAGAAATCGTAGGTAACCTCTCGACAAGAAAGGCGTTAAGGTGAGCAAAGTTTTAACTTGGGAATGAATACTGCCTCTATTCTTGTTGATAAGCTCAAAAATTTTTTGTGCCATACTAGAAGTGAGGGTTTCCATGAGGGTTGGAGAAATATTGTCTCAGCTCCTAAAGATGGCATCACGAAGTTCGTTTACAGTCATAAATTACTTACCATTTCCGTAAACATCTCTCGCCATCCCCAAGCATTGCTATTGGGTTTAAGTCTAGAGAACATGATGTAAACCAGGGACCCCCATTTTTTTGAAAGGTCAAAGTTTGGCGAGCAGTGTGGGCTGCTGCATTATCCTGCTGGAAAGATGACAAAAATGATCTTTGTAACATTCCCTCATAACCAGCAGCTATTTGACGACCCTGCAGCTCCTGAAGCTGCATTGCTCCCTCGTAGGAAAAGGCATCCCACATCACAACGGAACCGTCACCTATATGTCACTCGGAAAATATTTCAGGAGACATCTCTTTGTGACGCCAGTACCGTTGAAAGCCATCTGCTCCATCCAAATTGAACTTTTTTCGCCAGAAAACAAAATTTTAGACTACTTCTCAATGTCCCACATTTGGCGCTCTCGAGCAAACTGTAAACTGGCATCTTTGTGACGCGAAAACAAACGATGACCTTTCAGACGCTTTATGGTACTCCTGCAATTTTTGTCATAAGTGTCGCCTAATTGTTATTGAATTGCCTTGATTTGCCTGGAAGACCGTCATCTGTATTGAGAAGCAACCCCTTTAATTCTCCTACTCAATGTAGGGGAAATTTTCATCGGTCTACATTAGATTTTCCTGTCTCTGGGTCCTTTAGGAAGTTGCAAATCACCGTTTTACTGCGGTGAATCTCAGCTGCGATTGCACGCTGCGACAAACCTTGCTTGTGCGTTTCAACAATTCGACCTCATTCTAATTTGGAGAGTTTGCTTGCTTAGGGCATAGTGACACCTTCACATCAGTGCAAGCCTGGAACTGATGCGATACGCCGGAAATTGCCCTAGAGTTAAACATTCATTACCTCGTCATATAATTTTTTATCACCTGAAAAATTCATTAAATGACCAAAATGTACATTTTTTAATAGTTACAGCAGGTATTTTTTCTCTTTCTCACCATAACCTTTTGGAATTACTGATCCCTAAACGAAGGAGTTTATTTATCGCTAAGACGTTGTTATTTTTATACATTTTCAAGTGGTCTTAAACTTTCATCAGGAGTTTATGTGCATACCCGATTCACTGGGATGTTCGTAAAATGGATTACCTGGTGTACTGTGTGTATTGGGACAGCATCTGGTGTATTAGAATTTAGGACATTCTGTGCACTACTACAGTTTACACTGGCCGTGTTACACTGATTTTCGCTAATAATTCTTAAACGAATTGTCGGATCACTATGGTATTTCAACACGAAGCCTATAAACCCCTACCTAATTTATGGCTCACATAGCACATATTGCTATAAGTGTTTACAAGCAGTTTATTCGTGTATGTCGAGCCTATATAAAGCTCAAACCAAGAAGTCGCGCTTCAGTTTAATGTAGGCTTAATATACACGAGTAAACTCCTCTGTAAACGCATATTACAATATGTTATATGGGCCATAAATTAGTTACGGTGTAAAAGGCTTTATACTGAAATACCATAGTGATCCGACAATTCTTTGAAGACTTATAAGCGAAAAACAGTGTAACACGGCCAGCGTAAACTGTATTAGGACATCTAGAGTTTACTGATGCCAGTGCAGCAGTATATCCTGTGTTCTTGAACACCCGGTGTACTGGTATACATATTTTTGGTAACGGGGCACCCAATGTACCGCTGTATCTTCTGCACCATGACACTGTAGCGCGTAGACATCTTGTGCAGCAGATCGCTGTTTACTGAGCAACATATTTAATTTGCACAACGTGCTCAATAATACCTTCAATCACTTACTAGAACTAAATCCGAGTAATGAGTTTTGTTTTTATATGACAGTCGCGTTAATATTCCCTTGAAGCCCGCTGCCGATGACAGTCTTTTGCCCTGTGATTTTCTGTCACAGTGACCGGTTGCATACCAGTGTTTGTGCAGAAAAAATAATGCACTGCTTTTTTAGTCGCCAGTCGCTCAAAATTTAAAAAGACACAAGACACTATCTGGCAACACTTGCTACGTCCGCGGATATGCCGGCTAACATCTAATCGAAACTTTTGGTAGGCACTCAGTTGTGTTTACATGGACTCAATGAAGTAATCGAACGCGGTGCAGTGAAAACACAGGGGAAAAAAGACTATCGTCTGCAGCGGGCTTTCTATTCCTCGTCCAAGCTTATTTATATTCGAATAGCTTGTTTATAACATATTCTTATACGCAACGCAGTGCGCAGCCCAGCTGGTACAAAATAAAATGAAAACGATGTCGTGTAATTTATATCCTTTTGAAATTTCTATTCCTACAGTACTACAACGCTATACTGCTTTTCGTGCACTATTGGATCGTATTCTCTCTAAACATTATATAAGTGTACTTTACCGTTAAAAATTGACGGAGAAAAATCTATTATGATACTTTTTCATTGACCAAGACTTTGCTTCTGAAGGCTTCGCTACCACTACCAAATTAAAAGAATGAAAAAGATGACCAGACTTGGCCTAATTTCTGCTTAGCGGCACAAACTTTTCTTTCATGCAGTGACATGCCGAGAGATAATTTTCTTTAACACGTTGTCAAGTATCAGACACATGATATAAATTTATATAAGTCAAAATTTTTACTCAAGCAAAAAACTGTTTCGTCAATGGAAAAAAATCAAATTGAAACTTATAATTTCTGCAAAAAAAATCCTAATGTTCATCACCCGATTGCTGTAATCGTAAGAATATCTTACCCTATATTCCGTTAATCATGTACTCACTTTGAGAGTGAGCTCAGATTGCCCAGCTAAAATTTGGGTGCGAGAAGAGAGTACAAATCAGGGGGTATCGCATTCACGCCAAAACCGGGCTACTGCAACCTGAGAAAAGGTTACCGTAACTCGATAAGTTCTTGTGCGAGCGCCATCTAGCGACGAGAGGTGTTAGTTCAACAACGTTGAAATTCCGTTTTAATAAAAAACTTGTCAGTAAAGGTTCCAAGTACCTTATCTGATTTACTTATTCTGATGTACAGAGTTCATTGGTTGCGTAATTAAACGAATTTAGTGCTCCTTTTATTCAAAATAGACGTTTGTGCTCGGTGGCCTGCATCACCGTTACCCGTGTCGCAGGGGCCATTTGAGCTACGATTGCGACATGAGCTGCCACTGGCTGGGTCACCGGTGTAGCACCGGTAACCCAAAAATGCTGATTGCGATATGCTCCTGAATGTATGAGAGTGCTAAAAAAGTTGGTAGATCTTCATTGCTTGGATTTCAGCGTTAGCAAAGCAAGACGTGCATTTTTGAGTGACGGCACTGATACGTCTGAAAAAGAATGCAGTCATACTAATAGGCTGTTCTTCAATGTTGTTGGCCTTCTAATAGCTCATATCGAAATACATCGATAAAAATAAAGGACATCCAGGTTCCATCTATTCAGTCAATATAAAATAATACTTCTTCTGGATTATGAATTTTATTTTAATCAAGCTTTCGACAATCTAAGAATGTCTAAAAATATCGAAAGCTTGGTTACAATGAAATTCATAATCAAGAAGGAGTATTATTTTATGTGTTAAGTTAACATATATATATATGTAACTGCGTCGAAATATATACTCTCTTGAAAATGCACAGATCTAATTTAATTTAGTTGTGCACAGCAGGTTTGCATGACCTTAATCACCCAATCCATTAGTTTCAGAAGTTTTCTTCTTTTCACTCAAAGCAGCTGGGCCGCTAAAAAGCATTGACTTTGTTATTAATTTTTTGTTACAAGTTGTTAAAGCTTAAGATTTACCTCAACTCTTAAAGTTATGTTTTTGTTGATTAAATCTGTTCGTTTGTCTCTTGGTCTGTCGCCACCACGGTAGCTGCATGCTTCCGTTTTGAGCTCTAACACCTTGTGTCGCTCGTTCGATGCCCCGGGAGGCACACGAGCTCTTTGCAGATCTTGGTGTGCTGACTCGGCAGTTGTGCGTGCGTGCACTGCTCCTAACCCAGTCTCACCGATGACTAAACACGACCCTACCCGAAAATTTCTAATGAAAAAAAAAAAAAACAGACATTGCCTCCCTAACCTACCCGACATAGAACCCGAATATTTACCGACTTGCCCAAAATTAGTTCGGGTTATACCCGAAATTTGGGCTTAAAGTGCGAAAAACGGACAAAACTTGTCCGCACGTCGATTTTAGGCGAGGGTGATTTCACCGTGGTGGAACTGCCTTCCTCAGAGATGAGGGGGTGGGGGGTCTCGGGTCATTTGTTCCTTCCGTCAAATTGGCGCCATAGTTCTTGGTGACCCGAGGTTGACTACAACTACACTTGTACAAAAAACTATGTGAAGCAGTGCAGCGTCTGGCATTTGTTTCAATTGCGCGGATCGGTGTCGTACGCCTGTGGCATATGCGGCAGTGTTCCATACCTTAGCTGTGACCACGGGTACTCGTCTACCTGCGGCCCCTCTTGCCGATCGACGGCAGACTTCTTACCGACACCGCACCTGCCAGACGCTTCTGCCTTAGTAGCGTATTTGCTCATCGCATGGGCTAACCCTTGCTCTCTCTTGCCGAGTTGCGGCGTTTCCACACTGGCGCTGTGCTTGCTCGGACGTTGGATCCGCTACCTGACTGTCTTAACCCCCTCGGGCCTGGTTGGTGCCGGCCTAGT
>LQNS02278089.1:17037597-17053419 GCA_001587735.2 Parhyale hawaiensis | reverse complement strand
AGAGGGCGCAGGCCTTACAAACCTAGCTACCATTTTCTCCCTCATATTTTGTACAACACTTACTCATCGGGGGCCAGTGGGGCTATACCCGTGCATGTGGGTTTCCCAGGTGAGGGTGTGGTCTGAGTTGACTTTACTTTACACTCTGTCTATCACCAAGATGATTAGAAAAGTTATTGACGGATCTTATGAAATTCTGAACAATTGTTTGTGATGATGTCTTCGTCCGTTTGTTTGTCTTTGTCTATATTCGATTTAATGTTTGTCGGCAACATAACCCTAGAAGTTATTACCTTATCCTTATGAACTTTGTAGGAATTGTTAGAAACGTTAAAAGACACAAATGGATAAATTTTTGTGATTTGTTCGTCCGTTTGTGTGTTTGACTAATGTTTGTCACAATGTTTGTCAGTAACAATTCAAAAAGTAATGAAGTGATATTTATGAAATTCTAGGGATCGTTATAAAGTGTAAAAAAAGACACAAATGCCTAAATTATGCTGATGATCGGTTTGTCCGTTTATGCGTTTTGCTAATGTTTGTCAAAATGTTTGTCAGAACATTGCCCAAAAAGTTATTGACGGATATCGATGAAATTTGTAGGAATTGTTAGAAATGCCGAAAGACTCAAAAGACCAGATTTCGGTGATGATAATAAGGAAATCTTAGTTTCAGGATCAATTTAATTTTTTCGTTAACATTACCTTGCTCGGCGGAGGTGTCGCTGTCAGAGTGTTCTATAGTATCCTGCTAAATGCAAGTTTGCTATATGATTACAACCATCTTTATGGATGACCGATATTTCCTTCTAGAATATGTGGCGATTATTTGAATCCATTGCTAGAGTGGGAATATTGTGAAATTATTAGACAAATTTAAACTAGGTCATATATTGTAGAATGTATATATGTAACATAAAGTAAACAATTTATACGGTCACACCCACGATAGCAGCGGACCTTGCGTGCTGCTGAAGGTCCGGGGAACGATTCCCAAGCAAGGTGAGCGATTTTTGTGCAGGGTGCTCAGTGTACTGAAATCACCAAACCTGCTTGGTGTCCGTCCATAGTTCTTAGCGACCGGTGGTCGACTGCAGCTGTACTTACTCCTCTGGGACCAGTGGGTTTATATCTGCCGCACGAACCAGTGAGTCTCGATATGAAAGAGAAAATCCCACGAGCATGCTCGACAGTGTGGTAAATTATTAGTTTTCTTACTTGACAGCAGGGAAATCCGTATATTCGAGTACTTATAAATACATATAATACTATAGTGTTACTGAATGATGGGGAAATCCGCAGCTATTACTATGCAATGGAAGTATTCTTGGCGTCTTCTTTTGTCAATAACACAGTTTGAGGATATAAATGAACAATTGGGAATTCGGCGGGGTTAAATTAACCATATGAATATTTTTGTTTTTACTACTTCATAATAAAAAAGGCGGTAGTTAGTAATTCCTCTATAATTCCTTGTTCCATGGTAATAATTAACAAAAATGTCATATTTTTTTAACATTTTAGTGGAAAAGAAGGAAGCCTGGGAATTTTACAGTGCAAAAACAGATTGGCGTCTACTTTTCAAAAGGGAGTTCAGTGGGTATCGGCAACAAGGAATTTGTAGAGATCACTTTGTCACTAGGAAACTTTTGGTGTTGTTGCACTATAGGAAAATGTATGAAATATAGTACGCAAAGGGGAGGTCTAATAAGCTAGTTAAATCGACATGGAAAAGGTCATGCAGATTACTAGCAGATATGTAAATTTCTCAGAATTATCATAGCAAAATGTAGGTAGTCAAAAAAACCAAGACATTTGCCAGTTAAACGGTATGACCTAAGGGCCATCAGCTTATGGGGGGTCATTGTTGAGCACTGTCCACGGCTGTTACCAGTTGAAGGGAATCACCCCCGGACCGTCTGTTGTGGGGGGCTCCAGAGAGCAGCAGAAGCAGAAGTTGGATTGCAGCAATTCTTCTTCCCACGACAAGCACGAGTAGAACCTCCACCAGCCAGGCTGTTGAAGAGCAGAAGTGTTTAGTTCCCTCTTAGCTCTCAGCTGCCTTCTAAAAATTGTTTGATTGTATTGAACGTAAACCTACTCTTCAGCAAAATAAGCATTGGTGTAGTGCGGACGATGAAATTTTCAACCAACGAGTATACTGCCCACAACCCCCCTTGAAAGTCGATGCAGATAATATCAGTTGTTTGAGAAATCCAAATGTATTTGGAACACTTTAGGGTTAAGTTACAAATTAAGGAGAAATCTCTCGGAAATCGAAAGTCTGCAGGACAGAACAATCCTACTTTACAACAGTGTGTCAGGCACTGACCCCCGAAAATACATTGCCTCCGGAGAACGGTCGCACACCGTCCTGTTGACTCTACTCTCTTGCTTCCGCTCCGCCACAGGGGGTTACAATAAAAAGAATTGAATTGAAGCTGAACATAGTGAAATTACTGGTGGGAGACTATCTTGTTTACCTCATCAGCAGGGCCGAAGCAGGGTCCGTAGCACAGGAACCAGATCAGGTTAGCTGCAATAAACAGTTATACATCTTAATTTGCTTCAAATTTGAAATTGCTAAAGGATCACTACTCCAAATCCAATATAGAAACGCCTGAGAAATGCAACATATTCCTAAATTAAGGCTTTGAAGGATATTGAAAAATCCTAATAGACGCGTTTCAAGGGCTCTGCGAAAGTATTTAAGGGAAGGCATTTTAAAATCCTAAGTAATCTCAAGTGGAAACGTATGAGGAACACTGCAGATCTTAATTGGAGGCTCTAAAAGACAGTGTAGCTAATATTCAAGATGGAGGGTTTGAAATACAATGTAAAATTCTGAATAAGGCATTGCAAAATTCTCCATAGATAGGGTGTGAATTCGAAAACTTCCTTGAAGTTTCTCAACAATCTTCCGTTGCCATCTGACATGTATCTCCAACACGAGCAAGTGCATGTGGAGTACAGAGTTTACCCTTACGGTCAAATTAACTTTTCTTTATCTTTAGAAAGTTTTAGTAATGATAAGGTTTTCAGTAAGGTTTCGTGCTAGTGTTTTCTTTAAGTTTTATTTAACATAAAACTTTTAGCATGTTTACAAAATTGTAAAGTGTTTAGAAAGGTATTTTTAGCTACAAGGTCTTTAATGAGCTTTTGTAATGAAAAGGTTTTTTTATAATTTTTCGTAAGTAAAAGATTTTCATTAATTATTCGCAATGGTATATACCTGTATTTTAGACGAGTTTCTAGTGACTACAGGGCTTCTATCACGCAAATGAGAGAGAGCTACAAAACTTTCAAAGTAACCCAGAGGCCGCAAGATCGCCCAAAAGGGATGTCAAGTAAAATTCCCCATCCCGTTCTGATAGCATTTAACAGTCAATCCCGTTTAATACGTCCACATCGGTATTATACCTACGGATTTGGTCACTATAACCGGCTGGTCATAAAAAGCGAAGTTAACAACTATAGGATAGTTTTGTGCAGCATTAGAACAGTCTATAACATTGATTCCTATAGATCTAACCACTGTTCTTTGCATCAAGTACTGTTAAGTACTGTTATAAAGAAGCCAGTATTGGTTTTCAACGACAAGTCTTCCCAAAAATGAATCTACGTTGCTTAGAAAGCAAAAATGTGCAGACAGTCAATCTTTGGTTTCACGGGCCACAATTCAAACTAGAGCCCTCTGAGAGCGTATAACTCCCCCAAGCAAGTCAACAACGGCAATACAAAAATTCAACTTGGTTCTGAAACTATGACTTCTTTTGTATCAAAACTAAAATCTAATCATTTGTGCCTTTTGACGATCACAACACCTTAACAACTTCTGCCATTATTTTGAAGATCTGTTCATAATCTTTTGAATTATGCTGCAACAAGCATTCTGGCAAACGTTAGTCAAACACAATACAGACCAACCCATCATCACCAAAATTCAGTCATTTATGTCTTTCAACATTACTGACAATTCATGTAAATTTCATAAAGATCCGTTCATGTCTTTCGAAGTTATTTTTCTGACGGGCACAAAATCAAATACAGAGACAAACAAACTAATGAACCAACAGATTATCACAAAAACTTAGTCATTTGCTCTTTGTGATATACCGTACAACTCATGCAATATTTATGAAAATCCGCCCTCAACTTTATGAGTTATGGCATTAAGAAAATAAAGGTAGATAAACAAACCGATGAACAGAGCATCACCAAAAGTTAATCATCTGTACCTACTAACATACCTAACAATCCCTGTAAATTTCGTAAAGCTCAGTTCATCACTTTTTGAGTTTTGTTTGTGACAGATAGATAGATACATACGCAAACACGCAGACAAAGTCTTAGTCTATAAAAACATAGCCTCCTTGGCGCAAATAATAATAGGCAACCCAAGGTTGAAGCTTTAATTAAGGTCTGCCCTAGTTCTTGAAGATTTAAAATTACGCTTATATGAATTGTACTGAATTGTTGAACTAATTTTCTATTGGTGAATTCTGCAGTGGACTCAGCTCCATCTTCAAGTGCTTCTTATATAACTGCCCCTGAACTTCCTTACCGTGTATTAACATTTCCAAATTAAAACAGAAAATTACCGTAGACATTTTCCAATGTTTAAAACGTGGCGCCCATAGAAAACAGAAATCTTTCGTTTCCAACGTAAATACTCTTCAATAACAGCCGTTCCTTGAGGCTTGGACGAATTAAATGTATCTTACATAGCTAATTATTATTTCTGAGAGCGTGATTAAGATAAGAAAACATAAATATAAGTAAAACAAACTAATAATTGACTGATGTTTTTTGGTATTGTAGCGGAATTCACAATGATCAAATCATCATTACTCTCCTCCAATCTAATAAATATATGGACTTAACATAACAACTTACAGATGTCCTGGCGTGCTTGAGGGGCCTCCTGAAATTAGATGACACAGATCAGAATTCGATGTCTTCATGAATTATATTCTTGAATAAATAGGAAAATAAATCTTAAATAACTCAAAAATTAAGTAATTCCTTTACTTTTTTCTGTCTCACCAAACACCCACATTATTAACTGGCAGGATTCTGAACCTAGTTTGATTTCCTGTGTTTCGCTAAAAAATTACGATTAAAAAAAAATGGTACTCATGCCAGAAACTGACGTATATTATTAGGCCTTTATTGGGTTAATAGTCGTAGGTTCACTTACGAATAACAAAGGGATAGTTTCACGATCAGAGAACAAGGTTGGCGTTGACGAACCTTTCCAGAAGCGAGACTGTCTTCCTCCGCTCGAAGAAATCTGCCCCCAGCTGGCGCCAGAGAGAAAAGCAAGACCCAGACGATGATGAGGCATGGTGGGGACTTCACCTTCTTCATGTTGTGATTGCTGGTAGACTATTAAATTTATAAGAATAAGTTTTTAAAGGAAAGGGTACCCACCAGCGGCAGTTCGTGGCTGTGGGTACGAAAGTAGGGTGCCTAGAATTTCACTTGACTTTTGAAGTTGATACTAGACAGTCCCAGCCCCCTTCCAGGAGCAGCTCGTGGTTACAAAAATTTAACCCCCCCCCACAAGTAAAAACACTAAGGATTACGAAGCTTTAGTCAGTGCTTGGTAATAGAAAAAAATTCAATTGTTGCTCACACAATAATTTCTAAAACGGAAAATTTATCAAATTATAATGCTACTTAACGTGTTCAGTGCATAGATAATGTATATTGCGATAGTTAAAATTTCCTGTTGTGGAGGCCATCCTAGTACGATAGATGATTATGAGAGTTGCGTATTCATCGGTTTAAAAACATTCAGGCTTATAAGGTTTAAATAGACAACTTAAATGAATAAGCTATTATCACTGGTTCGTTAAATATAAGATGGATATGTGGTTGAAAATTCTTCGTGTCGAACTCTGAAGGTTGATACAGATTTTTCTGCCCTTATTTTACCGATTGCTTCTCGAAGGCTTCATGGCCATGCTTGTGGAAGTGGAATTTACTGCTGCCGAGTCTTTCGTTAGCTCGAATAAACAATTTAACAGCCAATCTGTAATGTACCGTCGGTAGGAGAATCCCGACAAACAGCATTTTTAATTTTAACAACAGGATGTTGACACAGTTTGGACGCCGTCATATTTTAAAGCCTATAGTAAGCTACTTGACTTATCTGAAACGCAGAAAGACTTTTTAGACTGTGAAGCTAAATCCAAAATGTGGACTCCCTGGCAATCAAGCGAGCTACTGCTGAAGAGAGTTTTAGCACAAGTGTAGAAAGATGTACGTTCTACCAAATCACAAGTCTGGAAACCGTGACAGCTATGAGTGGGCTACTGCTGAGCCACCGTACTTAACATAATGCTATCGCCTTAATAGAAGGACGTGGTACAATAAGCTACATGAATATATGCATATTGCCAAAGCTCAGGACATGGTTAGCAGTGAAACTTAGAGTAAGCTATTTAGTTCATTGAGCTACAAAAAATTGCAAGTAGTTCCAGGGCGGAACTATGCCCATCAATTCTTAGTGTGATTTGTTTACGTTTTACCACAGGAAGCAAAACTAAAGTCAGCACCGGGAGTCCATTGATAACGTAGCGTTTGCTTGCATAACATCAGTCTCCTCTACCTATACGGAAATCTTTAAGCGATGATAGGATATTAACCGGAACCAACCCTATAGATACTGTAAGCGCCTAAGATTTTCCGACAAGAACAGGTAAGAACAACTTAATGCTGCCATAGAGTAAATGGTCTGAAGGTAAACAAGTGCTTGAAACAGAAAAAAAATCAATTTGATACTCAAGGTTGGACACCGTTATGTCAAGTAAATACGTATGCTATAGTGACGACTCAAAATTTCTTAGAAGACTTATTCATCTATTTCGGAAAGCTTACAATATGAATCTATCATTTTTGTATGGTGATTTAATAGAGTTAAATACTGTATGTGGGTCAAGGTCATCAATATAAGCGAGTGTTTCTCTTACAGATGTCTCTGCTCCTCCGACACTTAAAAACTGAAACTTCCTCCGCCTACCTGGTATCCAAAATGCATATGCGAGATCCACTGCGTGCAGCTCTGCACGACCCGACATCTTATATACATACGTGAAGTGAAGATACATTTGCACCTCGCAGACAGTAACGATACATCAGTGATTATTTATTACAGTTGCCACAAAGAGAGACATAAACATCAGCGATCACATAAACTCGCAACAACCTGCAAAAAAAGAAGTAATTAATAATTCAGGCAGGCTCATAGGGCATAAATTAACAGGTATGTCAGTGCCACATTTGGCAACTCAGTATTTCTTTATATCTCTGTGACATGAAGGCCAGTAACAAAAATGGACAGTAATTATAAAGAACACCAGCCTGTCGTAACTCAAGTGAAAGTTACGGAGCCTCTCCATCATCAGAAAATATTCGCTATATACCTCCATGGCGACTAGCATAATCCGTCAAAAACCTACGATACACCTCACTTTGGTACCGATATCATATATTTGCCCTATACCTGAGATAGAGGTATAACATGTGTGCATATAAGTTAGACACCTAGTCTAACTGAATGGAATCAATCCTGACCTAACCTGTTATCAACTAATGTCACCTATTCTAAGCTGACCCAGCACATCGGCCACCTTCTATAGGCCTATACAAGGACAGTCCGATTTATAGCCGCTCATGCATGAAATAGCGACTGACTTACAGCATCCAGGTCCATATTGGCAGTGCCGTGCACTATTGGAAGCTTTTGATGAAGAATTTCCATCTCTGATCCATTAGCTTCATAAATTTGTTGTGATACATTTTGTTTATATGTGGTGCAGAATTATTTACTTCAAATCAACATGACTGATATCATTATTACTTGTCTTTAACTGTAGATGCTTCAATAATTGGTTCTGATCGATTGGTCTCATATATTGTAAGGCTATGTCTCCTCTGCTCGAATTGCTCCATCTGTGTGATAAGTTTTATAACTTTGTAAGCTTTTTTTTCCAAAATCAAAGTCCTGCATCGTGGTTGGATGAACGTTTTTGGTATAACGGAAGGAACCAAACTCCATTTTCAACACTCTTTGAATCCCCCCCCCCTCCGAAACAAAAAAGCAATAAATACGTATTGCAGCCAATTATATGAAATGTGAAACGGTACTAAGTTATCAAACTTTCAGTATATGGAGTGCTTTTTTTGTACTCAGTCTGATTAACAACTACGAAACACTGAAATCCTAATTTGTAAATGGAACTGATGACATTACTGATCGGTCAAGGTTGAGACTCTCCACCCTGACGAAGGCACTAATTCAACCTGTGCCGAAAGCTTGGCCCAATAAAATAAAAGTCTCGAAAAGTCTGTGAATATGAATAACGTTGTAAAGAAGCTCACCGTCGACCAAGCTACCATCAGCGAGACGCTCGAATTATGAACGAACAAAGGGCTTACGAAGCCGTGTTGGCGAGCTTGGCAACTACCACTCACGCAAATATACTTACAGAAGTTTTTTCGTTCGTATCTCTTGCACTCAATGGCTCGGGTGCGAGTAGCTGATCTATCCAATGTAACTTTAACTCTGCTCAGGTAAAATAGGGCCAGACAGACCTCCTGCTCGTTTTGTACTTATAATATACTAATACAGTTTTTAGAGTGCATATAGATCTGTTCTCCCATAGATCTTTTTTGATGAGCGGAGTAGCTTAGGGGGGGTTATGAGGTCATTCCTAAATTTGGCTCTATTTGGACTCTTCAGACTATGCTTTTGGGTTCGTCAGACCCCACTTAACCTGAGGTGTGTCAATTTTGATGATGAGAATGTCCATGCTAAATATAAGTTTTAACCTTTATAGCCTACTCGTGAGCAACTGGATAGAGGTAAATTATCATTTGTTCTTCAATATAAAGTGTTGAGATAGTTGGGTGACCGGTCTCCACAAGAGTAGGGTGATATCTGCTTCATTTGTCAAGTCAAGTGCACTCTAAAGCCACCAATTTATTTTGATATATTTGTGAAATTAATATTTCCCTTTGAAACATGGAAATTGAAGATCTGTTGAGGCTAGTGAAATACATAAAATTTTAATGTCTGAGTAATAAGTACAGCAGAAGTATTTTTTTGTTTAATTTGAGATCTGCAAGACCGTATTTTATTTGAGGAAGGTTAACTACGCTATACCATCCTTTTCAGATGCAGTGGTCCATACTGCCCATTGTTGCCTCCTCCAAGAAGGTTATATTTTCATCGAGTTTGCTGTTTGTCTCTTTGTTTGTCTGTCTATCACCAAGATAACTCAAAAAGTTATGGACGGATCTTGACGAAATGCACAGGGATTGTTAGGGATGTTAGGAGGAACGGATGATTAAATTTCAGTGAAGATCCGTTCATCCGTTTGTTTGCATGTCTGCCTCTTTTTTTTTCTTAACACCATAACTCAAAAAGTTATAAATGGATCTTCGAGATAATGACAGACGCTGTAATTACCGTGAAAAGGCACAAATGATTAGATTTTGGTGCTGATACAAAAGGAAATCATTGCTTCAGATCCGATTTGAATCTTACGTTACCGTTGCCTTGCTTGGCGGAGGTATGCGCTCTCAGAGTACTCTAGTTTTTCCTATAAAAGTAGCTGTACCGATAGTCATACACCGCCTTACTGCGTCATGAAGACATCTCTGCTTCTACAATGTTCGTATGATAACTTTCAAGACAAAGAAATTCCTCGTAAAAATTCGAACTGGGAAGCCTTATATATATTGATGCAGAGCACTTCCACGGCAAGCATGTTGATAAAGAAGACTTGTTATAGTATTAAAAGATGAAAACCTTCCGTTTGTGGCAGGATTCATGACTCTACGTATGTATTTTTCTACCTAAATAAACTTACCAAAGTATAGTAGTCACTGTAGCAGGAGCTGCAGCTGGCAGGAAGCTTGATGTCGGTAAAAACATCTGCAGAGCTTTATCTGGGGCTGGCGGACATGTGAAAAAAGATGGAACTTTGAAAATTGAAAGAACTTTTTACTGCTCACCTGCCTTAATCAACCACTATTTCAAAAAAGAATCCAATGTTTTGCATCATGATTCATACGTCTTTCAATTTGCTATTATTATTATTCATGATGTTAGATTGCTCTTAAGATAAATGAATGAAGAGTCGCGGGACCACCTACTAAAGAAGGATTTCTCAGTACGATGTTCCCGACGCCCCCTTCCTTGGAATACAAGACAATATGCTAGGCAGAGATGCCATGTGTCATTGTTAAACATTCCCTATTAAAACTAATCGCTATTTTTAAATATGCAGACATATACCGTACGTGCATATGGATCAAAAAAGTTAAAATAAACTCATTTCTCATATTCTACATGGATACCATGCTCATCATATTGAAGAATATAGCACCCTGAAGAGTTTGTATGCTAGCTTTGAATTTACTTTATTTCCACGAAAATCACCATATTAATTAAGTACCTTACCCGAGACTTCTGGCGATCCCTACGAAGAAAGGATAAGGGGTTCTTTCTTGCCTATAGCAAAATGTGATCTTACTAGGGTGCCTTGTCGCCAGCTTTCAGAAGCTGGATAATAATTATTCCTTGTCCTCATGGAACTGGCTGCAGGCCACAGGTCTGTTAAAGCATGTCAAAACTAAATTACCTTGGTGAATTGTATTAGCCACATCAGCATAATGTGTCAATGGAAATTCTTTGTTGCTAATTGTGGCCGCGGGACTGTGTAGCAGCGTTTTCGTGTTTGGTATCAATATTGGTTCACGCTTCCCTACCTTGACTTTATTTCGATAATCTAGTACTTATTTGAAAGAATTCTTGATCAATAACTCTAGAAAGAAAAACTCTCGTTTCCATTTCTCATAACTGCAACTGCACAGGGCATTTATTAATACATTTCAGGATCCAAAAAATTGACAGCACATTTCTGGCCTTATTTTCACACAGTAGTGATATGACTGTTCAGGAGTTCGCTGTTCAACACATATCAGATTAAAATAAAGGAAAAAAGGGAAGAGAATCACATGTAGGGCTCATCTGTCCTGTTTCCTACCAAATACTACTACTACTATAGCTACACGGTCAATAGCTATGCAGTGAACAGATCAACGTAAGTCAAGTTCCCAGTATCTCAGGGCCAGGAGTGCTGACTCGCTCATTATCCATAGAGTGGAAGTTCGAGCCCAAGCCACGAAAGGAAACAGATACTGAGGAATATGTCACGGCAGTAATGCTTCCACTCCTAGTCACTGGAAGGGCAGTTGACAGTCGAGACTGTGGTCAGTATGACACCATAGCCTGCGCTATCTATGGTCTACTGCAGCCGTATACACCTCTGGGAACCACCTGCTCCTCAAACTATTGTAAGTGGGTCTCCTAGTTGGGAGATGCATTCATGGCCACTTTACATTTATCTCGTGATAGAAACGTAGTTCTCGGCTATCTTTAGTTCCCGCACATGCAGAAGTATGGCTGAACTAACATAAGCTTATCCTATCATGACGAGAAAGTAACGAAAGTAAACAACCAGGTGAGTCACGTTTCAACCAATCAGCGGAGTCAGTCTGCTTTGGCGGGGGAGAGCTGACTCCGCTGATTGGTTAGAACGAGCTGTGACGTCACATGTTTGTTTATTATTGTTACGTTAATGGCCCGTGCTGAGCATTCCTTACGTTAGTTTATTCGTGTACCGATGTGAACAATGAGCACGGAGGATGTCAAGTTGGTGTATTTCTACAGGAATTTGTAAAGGCAAATAACTGAGGTACTTTATATGCTAGGAGGAGGTAGCACCCAAAACGTGGGCTAATCACTAATCCGTCATTACAACTACAAAAGTGTTACGTAATGCGTTACGTAATGATATATGCAAAGTTATTCATGATATGGTGATGAACTGGTGAAAATAGAAGTTTTTAATCCTATTTTGGGAGCAAAATGCATTAATATAATAGCGGGAAAATCGTATTTAACTGCATGACTATAAGTCAGTATTTTACTAGGCAATGGGAAGTGACAGCACTTTTGTTACCAGCTTCGATTTCAGCCCACCGACTTCAAAACTGAAAAACAGACAGCATATTAATGCAGAGGAGCAAAATTCATTACAAAGCGTCAAACTCTTCTTTCCTGCCGTATGTACTAACCCTAACCACACTTGTACATCTCTATGACGCAAAAATGTGAAACGTTCTTTCTCTCAGCGATCGCTTGCTTTTGGTTGCTGTTGTAATTCTAGTGAAAAAAGGATGTACGGTAGAAATGAAAATCGCCAGTTTTGCGTTCATACGGAGTCCAGCTGCTTATTGAAGTATGCATTCAACTATTGAAATATTACCTTCAGCAATTGCTATTATTTCAGCACAACGTATCACGTACCTTCTGTACTAGGCAGAGCGACTTCCTGCTTTTCCTGAAATGCAACAAGAGTGATAAATTAATATTCCTGGCCATTCCATACAGGAATATCAGAAGTAGAATTTAGTGAATGGAAAAACATTCTTTATGACAATCGGTTTACTACCCTAGCCTGTTCAACAACAAATCTAGCACAAATCGACAAGCCCAAAAAATTCAGAACGCTTTAACCACAAAACACTATCCGTACCTATATTCTTCTAGGTAGCGATAGATTATCGCATGCCCTAAGTTACTGTTCTAAGGTTAATAATAAGCTCCCCGGAGAAAAAGTTATTCACCTGTTACTAATCGAGTGTAGGATCTCCACGAGCACGCATAGTAGCAGCAATTCTGAAATGCATTGAGTCTACAAGATTTCTGATGTACACTTGATCAATTTTGCACCACTCTGCTATCAATCGATTATTTAAATCAGCGAAACTCCGTGGAGGATCTTCTCGGCACCTAAATTATTGTTGAAGATGGTCCCTTAAATTTTCGGTGGCGTTCATGTCTGGAGACTTAGCCGGCCATTGTAGGTACCTTACATAGCCAGAATGGTTTGTACGCCAATACATGACCGATCTAGCCCAATGTATACGGCAGTTATCGGCCTGAAAGATTGGTAAAATAGCAGTTCGTGCAGATACTGTGCGACTTGCACAACTTGGTCATTTAGCAAATCAATGTAGCCTTCCTGATTCAGTTTGATGGTAATTTCAACCAAAAGGCCCACTTCCGAGTAATTAAAACAGCCCCAGAACATGAAAGACCCACCTCATGATTGTATACTGCCCCTTGCAGATAGGTTTCGTTGAAGGCTTCATGTGGTCTTCGGTGAACACGACGGCGAGCATCGTTTACATAGACAGAATCGTGATTCATCTTACCAGGTGACGCTTCTTAACAGTCCTCTGGACCATTTCAGACGAACGGTTTTGTAGGCTGCTGTTAACATTGGTCGCTAACGAGCTACACGACTCCATATATCATTGCATGGAGTTCTCTATGGAACGTCCGCTCAGAAATAGGAGGAGAAAGGACGTCGTTGACGTTTTACAGCAATCCCATCCTTGATGGGAAGCGATTTCGGTCAAAAAGTCGTGAAATGCAGCGGCGGTTCCTATCAGTAAGCAATTTTTTACGACCGCAATTACGCCTAAAATTGTCATTTGTACCCGATTGTTTCCATTATTTGAAGACTCGCAAAACAGTACGGCATGAAACCCTAGCAAGCTTCGCTACTTCCTTTACCCGATGTCCCTTAATTCGACTCCTTTTTGTCATTCCATGATATCTTGCTTTCTTCCCATCATTCAAGAGCAGATCAGGAACACGTCTATACCTGAGCAGCTGTGAATGAAGACTGGCGCCTCCAGACTTGAGCAGAGCCAGAGTGCTTCCACATAACCTAAACTTCTTTGGGGTTCAAGATTCTGCTATTATATGTACGTGTTTGTGGGGGTTCTAAATCTTATTAGTAAACACCGGATTTAAGGGCATAATTTTGAAAGAGCATTAAAGGCATAAAAACAATACGCATTTATGGATAATGGCATAAAAATATGCCTCTATAGATAAGGGCATAAAAATATGTCTTTAAGCAATAACTACTCAGAGGCATATACGTAGATGAAACAATGACTGTACACTTCGGTTCCTTGTTCGTTTCGCTCCAGTTCTGAATACGTCTCCTTGCTATTAACAACTTTCCTTATCTTCAGTAAAACTACTACCTAACTATGCCTAAGAAACTGAGAACTGCCAAAGAAGTGCTTGATCCTTGCATTACCGCTTCTGGAGGAGTTTATGTTAATGTTGGTGAGTGGGAACAAACTAAAGATTACTTCCAGAAACAAGTTTGTGACTGTGAATTCAAGACATACATACGTACTAACATTAAAGGTGCGATCTGATTCTCGGTTTGAAGAATCAGATTCTTCAAAAGTATCTTCCGTAGTCAGGATACAGAATTCAATCCCGTAAGCAGTTCCGACGATGCGTTCTGAACATACAAAATCGACAATCAGATCGCACATGTAATAGAGGTTTCTCACTACTTATGGCGCTATAGATAGAAGAGCGTTAAAGTCCTACTCAGTATAATGCTTGATAACTTCATAGCTCCTTCTTTATTTGTTTTTAATTTACATTTTGTGGTAGAACTTACATAGGACTACGTCCCTCCAGAGAAATGCGGAATTATTCAATAAAATTAACAATAAAATACAAAACGACGAAAGAAACGTACACAAGTAACGCTATGAAATCCAACAAATAAGTCTCAATTGTATAACTTCATAGATACTTACAATTATGAATAAATTTCCTAATGTGATATCTTGGGACATAGGGACCTAAACAGCAGGTATAAAGGCATAATAGCAACTGATAAGTTCATAACACCCACCTTTTTTAGGGCATAGAGGCCTATTTTCTTAGGGCATAAAGGCATATTTTTTAGGGCAAAAAGGCACATTTTTTGGGCATAAAGGCATATTTTTAGGGCATAACTGGCATATTATAAGGACATCAAACCCATATTTTTAAAGCATAAAAGGCATATTTTTCAGGCATAAAAGGTATATTTTAAGGGTATAATATCCGGTCTCTACTTATTAGTGACAGGTGACTAACTTTTTGTCCGGGGAGTTTATATCAACGAACTAGTCTTATTTTGGTCATGAATGCTATAGGTATGTTCTAAGGCCATTCGCACGTTAGTACTTTGGTTATAGAAGACTTTTGCAGCACATTCACGCTGTTGGGTTGGAGTAATCCATATTATTAGAATTGTAACGTCACCTCTTAGAACAATAGGAAGAACACCGATTGTGTATCTAACTGAACATTGTATATTGTAATACTTGTGTTATAAGTACAGTACTTGTGTTGGTGTTGTAACTCTATGTAACATCGCATATATGATAATCATATCATATCACCGCAATTCTAATACAAGGAATATCACCGCAATCCTAATACAAGAATTGCGGCGTACGTTGTTTGCCTGAGATTGTCTGCCTCCAGACGAGGAGTGGGTAATTAAACTGTAGTGCCGGCTAATTAATTTGCCAGTAGCAGCAGCCGTATAATGAAGGAGTGGGTAATAAAAGAGATTCGCACTGGCAGCAGCTGAATGGTGAGCTAGCTTACGAGCCAAATGTTGTCAGTCGACAAAGGAGATTTCTGAGATAGATGGTAATTGAGAAGATACGCTCTGTCCTCGATATGCTCGCTTGTAAAACGGCAGCTACATAACGAGCTAGCTTATGAGCCAAATTAACTTGAAACAAACACAGAAACGGACCAATCGATTTATAAGTTAAGGCCGTCAGAAGAGCTTTGTTTCCAAAATTGTTGGATTACATATAAATATATACGCTTGATAGAATACTGGATAGAATCTGTGTTGTT
>LQNS02278089.1:17004707-17016394 GCA_001587735.2 Parhyale hawaiensis | reverse complement strand
CTTTGTCTCGATGGCGTTGCTCATAATGTTGCCAATCGTCCTGGATGGCCCGAGAACAATCCTTGTCTCTTGTCTTTGGTTTCATTAAGTCAATCAATTTGAGAATTTTTTTAACTAAGTTTTTGTCAAATTTGCCAGACTCGCCGTTGTTTCATTATTATCCAATACCGCTCTTTAATAAATGAAAATGAGCTTTTGATTCCAATCATAGTACACTCCCAAGAGAAGATATCATTTGCAATACATATTCAGGAGGAGATTATATTTTACTAGATTGTATGAAGTAACTACATTGTTTAGCTTGCTTTGTTGACTTGAAATTGCCATTTCATGTAGCTATATGCCGCCGGGAGGAAGTTTCTTTCCTTGCTTGTATGAAATTAAGGGTGCCTATTTTTTGTCAATGTTACAGGATGTTTTTCTGCATTCAAGACTCTTCTTCTCCACTGCAGGGTGAATTTTTTCTGGGGGGATTTCATTAATATTGAGAGTTATTGTTCTGAATTCCAGGTTTTCTCTTGTGTTCATTAATGGTTGCGTCGTTTTTGGAGGCTGTACTGTGGCAATTGAAAATCGTGTTTTTGCAGTCTAGTACCTACCTAGTTTCTTTTCTTCTTTATTTGTGGTTCTATAGCTTTCTTAGATTGTGTTATCGTTTGTGCTCTAGAAAGATGTTGTGCTCTGTCGAAGACTTGTAACTTTCTGAGGACATTTTTTGGTAGCTACCTAGTAAGCTAATATCAAATGTGCGGATTGTTTTGTGGGGAGTTTGTCCACCACCTTCAGTGCCGTTTGCATGTCCACAAGGTACAAAACCACCCGCCAATTTACCCATTGGCCACCTCTCTTGTAGAATAACATTATTATTGAAACATCGTTCCTAGAGAATGGTATGAGAGAAAGGCTTAAAGATAGGTTCTTGGCAATGCACTGTTTTATATTTATCACTGACCCCAAGTCCTCGCGGAACCTCATAGCCCTTAGCATAGCAGTGCCACACGACAGCGCACAGGCACACGTTGAGTAGTCAGCCCTAAACATTGTCCCCGAGGCTTGGCGTGCCGTGACGCATCATGTTGTCGCAGGGACAGCTCCGCTCACCCTTAATTAGCGTCAATTGTAATGAAACCAGCACAGTTGTGCAGGGAGAAATGGGCAGTGGTTGGAGATGGTTGTATGTTGTTGTTGTTACGTAGGGGGCGGCTCCGGAGGGGGTCGGGCGTGTGGCAGAAGGTATGAGAAGGAAGGCAGGGAGCGCAAGAAGTCAGTCACAGATAATGGGCTGTCCCATAGAGAGGTAGGAAGGAGGGCGGTAGGGTGGGCGGGACACTCAAACAGGTGGTTTACGGTGTGGGGGGCGCGGTGGCACTCCGGCCAGGAGTCGGAATCCCGGTCAGGCTAGGACACCGCCATACTGTAGTCCCGTCTCGTCTTTGGACTCGCGTTGACACTGTCTCACCTTGCCCGGCGAGCTCTCTCCTGGCGAAGCAGCCCGCTTTAAAGGCCCGGGGCAAAGCCCAAAACTCTGTTAACGGGTAGGCGGTCCAGTGAGGCTTGCACGGCAGATCGGTGGAGGGAGGAAATCGCTGAACGGTACTCTGGGGAAGGCATGATATTATCAGTAAGTAGGTGGTTGATGTCAGGTTGGAATTTGGTTGCTAAGTTGTATCGAGTCCACTGGGGTCCAGCCGTTGTCTGAATGTACTTGGACCATAAGAATTTCCCAATGACTGCTGATTTTGACTTTTTTTTTAACAAAATAGGCCCATTTCACGAACTCCGTCCCTTGTGTCCAGCCAGGCAAAGTAGACCCATTTTGATTTTATCAGACTCCTGGGTTCAGTCAGTTTCCAATTCCAAATAAGTTTGGTTCTTACAGACTCCAGCTAGGCAACCGTGATCAATATTGCAACAGTCCCCCCTCCCCTGCAATCGGGTGAAAATTGGTTTCTCCGTACAAAAATGAAACATCTGAGGAATAATATGGGGTTGAAAGAACGATTTGTAATAGCAAATGGAAATCTTGTTCTTCGTATCGGATCATATATTTTCTCTGTGAATCATTTCGCCACTTGGTAAGCGTTCCCTTTTACTTTGTACGTGCTTGTGTTTTGAAACGCCAGTATATAACTGTTCTGTGTCCCTATCCGAACATTATTGTGGTATCGTTTAGTGGTGAAGGTTGTCATGTCGTATTAGGTTGAAGTATTCTGCATGATATGCGGCCTTCATTTAGCTAGTTAGTATATGATTCCAAGCAGGACTTGAGCATAGATTGCTCCCACTTCACTTGGACAGTGGTACACGGAGATAGAAATCTGTTGAGCGTAGGCTGTGTTTTCTTTGGCAGTGTAATGCAGATAGTAACGTTGCTTCAACTCATGTTGTCCCGGACAGGGTTCCACAGAAATTGAAATTAGTTCAGATTCACTCGCACTGCAGTGGTGTTTCCTTTGAAAGGTAGCTACCTACCTATATATTTTCCCTTTGTCCTTTATTGAACTTTTATCCTGACATAATTCGATCATATCTGAGGTACCTAGCTAGTGGTTTTGTGTGTGCAAAAAAGGCTTGATGCGCCTCGTCTTTGTGTTCGATTGTAATATCTTCTCAGCGAATGGATGTCATTTATTGGTGTTTACTTTTACCTCTGTATTAATTTTCCTCATCAATAACTTCTTTGTCTGAAAAGGGAGTTAGAGATGTAGCTTTTAATTGGATGACAATGAAATATTTTTCCAGGTTTTGGAATGGTGAATGCCTTCAATCCAGTTTACCTTATTCTGGCTTCCCTGGTTTATATTCTTCAAATGACTTATTTCAGTTTAGTCTTAGTGGTCTGTGTTCGTTACATTCTCGCAAGGACTTGTTCTAGTTTGCTGATGATGGTCTTTGTTGTAGCATTTTCAAAATGTTGTATTCTAGTTTGCATCTAGTGGTCTCTCTTGTTTGCATTCTGAAAATGCCTTATTCGAGTAGGTATTCGGTACTCCTAATCTCTCCGTTGTCTGTATTCTCAATATGACTCATTCTAGTTTACTGGTGGCGATGTCCCTTTTTTGTATTCTCAAAATTATGCCAGTTTATTGACAGTGGGCTTCATATTTCGTCGACTGATATAAAGTGGTTGCTTATACTACGTGCTTGGCTTGTTGCTTGCTTGCTTGTGCCCAACTTCACTGAAACGAAGGCTGCCCCAAAAGAGGACGTCTGTTCGTGCATCAGCGGAAGTTAAGTGCAGTTTTCGTGCTGCACGCTCCCGCCTAGGCAGGCATTTCCCATCGGTGCACGAGAAGACGTGCCGGTTTTGGCACAACTCTTGTTTTCAGTTGTGGTGATGTTTTCTGGTTTGTTGCTGCTGCTGCTGCTCAAAGCAGCTCCTGTTTATTGTAGATTTTAAGATTTCAGCTGTTGTGCTGTGAATTGACTCATGTTCTGCAGAGCAGATAATGTGACATTTGTTTCATTTGCCCAGCTGTAGCTGTGGTCTAATTCTCCATTGTGATCAGGTCCAGGAGCCCCCGACGGTACGGGCGATCCCGATCTCGCTCGCCTCGCCGCTCCCGATCTCGAACGCCTAAGTAAGTGCTTTATGATGGTGCGACTAACAGTGTGTCGGCGGTCAACATTATCTTAGCCTACAAAATGATCACTACTGTATCTTATTTTCTTTGCAATTACTGTAAAAAGGTGTGACTTCGGACGCCGGGGTGACTTCGGACAAAAACAGGTAAAAAGGAACTTGCTGCAGTGACAGGAAAAGTATCAAAAGTTAGAAGGAAACTTCCACAGTGTAATCAAGGTTTGTGTCTCTGTAGTATATCACTAGGCCCACACTCAAACTCGACTAGCATAAACACAGACAGAAAGTAATGTGCTTTGTAAACAAAACAAACAAAAATATCCCTACCAACACTACGTATTCCATTTTGTGTTTATGCTAGTGAGTTTGAGTGTGGGCCTATTGATATTCTACTGAGATACCAACCTTTATTACACTGTAGGAGTTTCCTTCTAACTTTTGATACTTTTCCTGTAACTGCAGTAAGTTCCTTTTTACCTGTTTTTGTCCGAGGTCACCCCGTTTTACGGTACCTCAGGTACCGTGTTCAATTGAAAACTTCTCATTGTTGTTAGACACTTACTGTTTAATTGTGTCGCGGGTAGCTCCATTATCAGTGTAACTTGCTTTCTACTTATTTACCTTTCTGCCACTGCCATCACTTTGAGAAGGTTTCACTGTATTTTGCCAATTTCTGCCTTCTTGTTTGTGGTATCACATGTGTGTTTTAATTTGGTAGCGTTCATTGTTGTCTTGATAGGGTANTTTCCCCCAGTGTTTTAGCCCAGGGTTTTCCCTGCCACAATATGTTAGGGCATCACGCACCCAAGGACCCCGAGTGCCTTTTCCGCATGGGATGTAGCATCTTGCCGCAGTTCCTGCTGAGAAGGTTAGTTTTGTACAGTTAGGTAGGCGCTCTATATTTCCCCTTCTGTTCCGCGAGGTGGGCCGTCGAATGGTGGTAAGCGACCAATCTTATGGGACTCCAATCTGCTCCCGTGTGGGGGGGGGCACGGAAGGGACCCCCCGCACGAGTGTTGACTTTCTTCTGTCTTCTTCTCTTTTCGTTTTTCGTCTCTTCCCGTTTTTCGTTTCTTTCCTTGCGCTGCATGGCTGAGCGATTACGTTCGACCAAGCAGTGTAGGGTTAGAAATGCTCGCGCCTTATTTCCTGCCAGACATGGTGTACCTGTCCGAAATTGTACTAAAAGAGCTCATCTGAGTTCGACTCAACTTCTAAACTATATTATACAAAATTGGATCGCTGTTATATAGTCTTCGTATCTAATACGGCGGGAAAACCCTCATTATAATAATAATAATGTAGCCCAGGGTCACAAACCTTATTTTGCAGTGGGCCCAATAACTGAATTGATGGGGGGTTACGGGTCATAAAATAGTTCGTACAGTGCTTGTATTTTGAGGTATTATGTTGCATACATTTTATTAAAACTTAAGCCACGTCTGGCGTGCCTGACGAACGGACGTTCCTGGCTGGATCCCCCCCTTCCTCTATGTGCATGACTTGAGTGACCCCCTGCAAAGGTCGCTGTAGACGACAGTCCTTTGTCTTATGGTTTCACTTCTCAGCGTTTGATAATCAAGTGTCGTAGCGTCCATGCAAACACAACTGCGTGTCTGCAAAAAGATTTGTTAAAATGTTAGCGATCACGTCAGCCGGCTTAGCAAGTGTCTCTAAGTGACGTTTCTCTAAATTTTGAGTCAATAACAACGAAAGAGCAATGCAATTTTTGGTGCTCAGACTAGTATTGCAGAGTCGGACATGAGTTTTACCAGTTTCCGACTACCAACTCCTTGGACCTCAAAACTGACTGACTCCGACTCTTTTTAGCGCAATGGCCCATTCTAACCGGCTCCCAACTTATTTTCGTAACAAAACGGCTACTGTTAACTGGCTCCCAATTTATTTTTAAGAAAATGGCCAATTTTAACCGACTCCCAACTTATTTTCTTTACAAAATGGCCAATTTTAACCGGCTCTCAACTTATTTTTTCAACAAAATAGCTAGGTAGCCAATTCTCACCAACTCCAGTTTTGAATCATGGACCCTAAAATTTTTAGACTCTTGACTCCGCAGCGACACATTCCAACGCTGTGAAGCGAACAACACTGATTAAAAAGACGTATCGTTTACAGCGTGCTTCACCCAGCCCGTTGCTCACTGCTGTTCCTTCCTACTCAGGTACGCCAAGCGCGGATCCCCCCGCTACGATGACTACAGGCGACGCAGCTCGAGCCCTGTCGTACGACGGCGGTCGCGGTCCTAATTGTTTGATACTGGTAAGGCCTGCGTATAGCTACGCCCCTCAGGGTGCATGTTGTTGTTACTGAAGCGCTTAACTGCGATACTCGACCTATTTAGGTTCCCTGAGAATTCTGATGCAGCAGCCAGTCTGCATACTTATGGGGGTTTTGATCTGTTATGGATTTATTGTGATCGGTAAATGTCATTTCTCCGCTAGTACTAGAGTCCGTGTGGACACAGGCTGCTAGGGTACGCACCATCACCCGGGTAGACGTGTGTGGAGACAACAAGAGACAGATATACACATGTGCTAGTATTAGCCCAAAACCCTTCCAGATGGAGGTCATAGGTGAATGAATGGCTGACAAGTCTGTCCTGACATATTCACCCGTCGGGATACGAACTATCGCCCGGGGAAACTGATACACACTGACAGCCACACATGCTGTTCCCAATACAACCCTGCTTCCACTTACGCTACAGCTGGCTGCAATCTTATGCACCTGGAAGAGACGCATTTTCAGTCAATAAGGCGGAGTTTGTCCACTCTTGGAACTTTGAAGGAGTCGAACTGAAGTAAGACAGAGTCAGCCAAACCTATCTCTCCGAAGTGCTTTTAGCAGATCTTTGATTGTAGTTCTGTGTGGTCGCAGGATATGTTTGGGCTCGTTTGACTGGCGGGGGATAATTGAGACTACGAGGCTTAACTTGTCTGGAACTTGAGACACGAGCTTAGATTCTGCCGAGTGAAAGTCGCGTTGCGGGTGCTAAAAGCAACAGTTTCATTAAGCTGCTGAAAATTCCATTTTACGAAGCAAAGTCAAATTTTGGAAGTCTCACGGGGATGCAATCAAAGGTCAATGCCTGATAATTAATTTAAACGTGTCGAAACCAGCGCCCCTGTTTGAAGCTTCGGACAAGTCAAGCTCCCCCAGGGGACTCTATTGCTCACCTTAATCTTAGCTAGGCCTTTGGAATGGCTTTCCGTCGTGCCCACTTTCACTTAGTGCTCTCCCAGTTTCATGCTCCTGCTGATATGCTTTACTCTGTTTGTCCTCTTCTTTCCCGACTTAACTACTGTACCCTAGCGCGTTGATTCTGTTTGGGTTCCAGAATTCTCTTGGCTCACTATATATATATATGTCTGTTTCTCTCTTACAACAGCTTATTTGTGCTGATTGGGAAGACTCAAATTAATCTATATTCTGTATATATATAGCTACTTATATATAAATAACGATATTTCAGAATATCATAAAAACACCAACGAAGCGTAAAAACTTAAAAAATAACACTATTGAAAAAGACAGGAAACATAAAACGCCTGGAAATAATGTTTGGAGAAGAGGTTAACTAGGACTATGTATACTAATAAAAAAATATTATATTTCTATTTACAGTGTTCTGGAAAGCCAACGCAACGCTTGCAGCAAACGTCAATGGCCACCATATTGTCCACAGCTGTGCTGCGTCCATAGCCTAGCTATTATTTTGTTATGTAATGGTAATGACACCCAGTGTCTCGGTATGCTTAGCTTGAGTTCACTGTAGTGCTGAAATATTAGTTTGTGTAACTTTTGTGTTCTCAGTGCTGACGGTACGTTTCATTTTTGTTGTTGACTGAATTAGCGTCGTTGTTGTAGGTAAGGGAACTGTGCATAAATCAAGGCAAGTGTTAACCTTATTAGTACCAGGCTGTGTTGTTTTGCTGCAAGGGTCCTGTGGAAGAGGGCGTATGTAGCGAGGTTGCACAGTCTGGTACAAATAGGTTGATGTGTTCCTCGATGGTTCGTGTATTTGCAGGGATGGACGTTCGGAGGATTTGTTTTTCCTTTTGGGGAAAGTAATTTTGGTTTGTATATCAGACTTACTGTTCGCATTACCCACTGATGTTTTTTCAAAGTCAGAACGTCGTAAATAATTAGACTAATTTTTTTTCTTTCTATCAAACTCTGTTTATCGCATAATCATGTTACGATGAGTGATTTAGCGTAACCAGTAGGGTTGGTGAGAGACTATCTCGGGCTGCCCATTTCGCTACATGGGCTCTTTTTCCCCCCGTAAGAAGATAACAAGAGAAAGAACCCTTACAGCGAAACCGCACAGTCTCGAGAGTAAGGTAGTGTCATTTGGCGCGAGGTGGGGGTGATACCTGCGGCGCTAGTAACCCAAGCCACTACAATAATAAGAAGGTAGTGTCACTGCTCTCCATGACCCACGGCGGGGTATTTTTCCTTACATCGGCCACTCGTACGACCAGTAACTCCAGCATTTTTTTATGCCCTGGCCATAATCCACAACATAAAAGTAAATTTTTTGCATCGACGAGTCGTATCACCAGCAACTTAGCATTTTTTTTTTATTCCTGGCTATAAGCTGCCGCACAAATACCATTTTTCATTACATTGGCTGCTCGTGTGACAAGATGCAAACGTTTTTATGTAACCTGCTTCACGATTACCTTGGCCGTGCGTCGCGGCAGCATGGTAATATTTTCCTGGCCACTTATCAGTTTCCCCACTCGTCTCGATAGAAGTTGTGTGCTGAACTGACATAACTACGTGTTTTGCCCACATTTCATCATATTACGGATATTTTTTTTAAGGACACCGTGTGTGCCCACGCCGATGTTTGTTTTATGTTAGCTAAAGTTAGCTTTGGATTGAGGTTTGCGATGTGTTTCTTTTCAGCCGATAATGCGGCGACTGTATATTAGCTATAGCTAATTACAATGCATTTTTGTACCGCACATACCGCAATAGGTAGAGATGGCGAAGCACTTATATTTTATTTTCTGAATGGGATAAGTTTTTTTCTACTATGTAATTTCGGGACGTTTGACTGTAAAAATTTGTTACCTACTTTTATTCATTGCTTATTGTATCTCTTAATCCCTATCTGTGCTTCCTCTCATTCTTTTATTTTGCTATTATCGGCTATTGTTATTACTTAGATGTATTTACTCTTTATTTACCCTATTTTAGCCAGGCTGTGGAATTTTTCTTTGAGGATTCTTTATTTTATTGTATTGCCTCAGCCAGCGCGGTTAGGATGGGGTTAAAGCTATAAGGTTGACTCTTGTTTAATGCTTGATATTTTGTCGATATTAATTGCTCTCGACACGTCCTTTATGGAGTGCGAGGGCCCATGCTCTTGTTGTAAACGTAATATAAAAATATTCAAAGTTTAGTTGTATAGGTCGGTAATGATCTCAGTTACACAAATTTGTATTCGTGTGCATATATTGATATTTACTATTAATACGAGTTTATTCACTTAAATTCTTTCAGTTGGAAAAAATTGTATCCACTGCACCATAATGGTGTTAGGAGCTGATTCTTATTTTTGAGTTTTTCTCTTGAACGGTCCCATACGAGACTGAGTGAATCTTTAGAGTTTTTCTTTCTATACTTCGGCTCCCAGAAGTACGTAATACTAGTAGTCGGGGTGGGTTTGATACCCGGGACGATAGTGGCACACCCTCACTGCTACNTTTTCTCTTGAACGGTCCCATACGAGACTGAGTGAATCTTTAGAGTTTTTCTTTCTATACTTCGGCTCCCAGAAGTACGTAATACTAGTAGTCGGGGTGGGTTTGATACCCGGGACGATAGTGGCACACCCTCACTGCTACTGTACTTCAACGTTACGAAGTAGCTAGTTATATTCAGTCATCACTTTAGGAGAGCGCACATAGAATTGTTTCTCGCAATTTGCTGTTGCTCTTCATGCTCTTATGCTCTTGTTCGATCTCTCTTGTTGCGCTAATAATGGTTTTGGTGTCTCGGTTGGGTTGCCAAAAAGTCGGTGTTGATGTAAAGACTGCGAATTCTGCAGCGACTCGCAGCCCGTGACACAGCCCACCCTCACGCGACAGCAGTGTGACCGTGGCGGAGTCTCAAAAGGCATCGCTTCCGGGCACGGACGCACAGATAGAGAGATTGATACTGTCGCCAATGCGTCCTCATGTTTGCGTCGCTCAGCGGGCGTTGGAAAACTCTTTGAAATAAAATACATCTCGCTTCATTGCCGCTCTGACGTGTTCAGTGTGCGAAATAAAATACATCTCGCTTCATTGCCGCTCTGACGTGTTCAGTGTGCGAAATAAAATACATCTCGCTTCATTGCCGCTCTGACGTATTCAGTGTGCGATTTAAAGCGAGAAGATTGAAATCTCCTTCCCAGTCGTACTCGCAGCTCGATGTTGACAAGAATCGAGCATTATTACGTTACCGACAAAGTTTTTGGCCAATGCAATCCGTATTTTTCTTTGTTCACTCTCGTTTTGATTTATGCGTCGCTTAGCTTTGCCGTGCAATGTTTCTTGTTTACACCACCAGCTTTTTTTTTTAACTGCTAATAATAGGTAAGCTTTGGCTTATGAAACCTAGTCTTTTATACACGTCTGTATACCAAAACTAGTTTGCTAAGTGGGACCACAGGAAAACCTGACCTCATAGTTTCAAGAATTGTATAGACCCATTTCAATCCGCTTTCATCCTAACACTTGCTTTCTATGTTTTATTGTAATTGACAACGCAGTCGCTCATTTCTTTCTACAATTACTGTTCCACGTTTCTGCTGACTTTTCGCTACATGTCCCCTCCTCTCTTATGCACCGTAGTGGTTGGTGTCGGTGAAGGCTGAAAGAATGTATTCACTCATTCACACTCTCTGTCATTAGTGGCTATCGAAAACGTTCGCTTTGTGTTGTGATGCATTTGCTCGTTGCATGTCTATGGAGTAGCAAAGTAGTGCCCTTTCGTTTACGTTTTTGCTTCTTTTTGGAAAGGAAGATTGTCTTATTGGCAATAGATCTATTTGGTGCATTATATATCTTTAAGGCGTCCTTGTAAGTAGCCAGTGTACGTGTATCCTTTCTTACATTTAAGGCTGAAGAAAAAATTGGTTCGCTTGAACAGTTTGATGCATAGACTACACCTTACTTGATTATACACTCTTCCTAAACGAATCGGGGAGCTTATATAGCAAGTTGGAGTGAGAGGTTTTCTAGCCCTCAGGGGCATATTGTGGCGGGCCCTTTCCCTGCCACAATATATTTGAGCATCACGCACCCAAGGGTCTCTTGTGCCTTCTCCGCAGGGGATGTAGCATTTGGCCGCAGTTCCTGCTGAGAAGATTAGTTTTGTAGAGTTCGGTAGGCTCTTTATATTTCTTTTCTGCCCCGCGAGGTGGGCCACCGATCGAGGTGACCGACTTTTTCTGCGGGGCTCTTATCTCGCCCGTGCGGAGGGCCACAGAAGGGACCGCCCGCACGGGCGCTTCTGTTTTCATCTCTCTTCGTCCTTCATCTCTTGCCACCTGAGCACAACGTTGTGGTTCCGGCTGTAAGCCGAGTAAATCATCTTAGATCGCTATTGATTGTCCTAGTTTCAGAAATAGCGGGACAGTACCAATATCACAATAACTATAAGGACCCACTTAAGTCTCGCTGTCTCGTAGGTACTATAACACTGTTCGAAATGTTTTCTCTGCTGGAGTTTAGACCTTCTTTGGTTAGCGTCAACCTAAAAGAAAAATACAAGTGAATGACAATAGTTGAAGCATGATTGGTATGTTTCAGATATTTATCTTATGTCGATCATGTTGGCCTACAGGCGTTTAAGTCAGCTGTTAATGTCTTTTTGTTGCATTTCCTTTAGCAGCGTTTCGGGCTTCCCGGTGTTCCAAAGTGCTTCGTTTGGGTCATGTTACCTGTCCGTGGGGCCCCAGTGTGAAGTTTTAATAATCATCATAATACTCTCATACAAGTGTTATTCTCGGTACGTAATTGCGAGCCCTCACGGGTATATTATGACGGGCCCTATCTCTGTCATAATATATATGGGCCGTACGACC
>LQNS02278089.1:16991247-17004236 GCA_001587735.2 Parhyale hawaiensis | reverse complement strand
CCTGTCCGTGGGGCCCCAGTGTGAAGTTTTAATAATCATCATAATACTCTCATACAAGTGTTATTCTCGGTACGTAATTGCGAGCCCTCACGGGTATATTATGACGGGCCCTATCTCTGTCATAATATATATGGGCCGTACGACCCCAGAGGCTAACCCGAGTACCTTTTCCGCAGGAGATGTTGCATCTGGCCGCAGTTCCTGCTGACGAGGTTAGTTTTGTAAAGTTTGGTAGGTTCTCTATTTCCTTGTCTGTCCCGCGAGGTGGGCTGTCGATCGAGATAGCGCACCTAGTCCGCGGGACTTCTCTCATCTCTCTCGTGTGGAAGGCCGTGAAAGAGGCCGACCACTCGAGTGTCTTCTACTATGCTTTGCGCCTTGTTTCCTGCCCGTAGCAGCGCATGTAGGCCACGCGACAAATTTTGTGGTATTTAAATACTACACACTCATCTCTGTAGGAACGCCTGAGTTGCGGCTACGGAGGTTAAACAAACTTTATAATAATAATAATAAAGGTAATTGCGATATATTTTGGTTTTATATTGAGTTGCGTTGGAAAATGAATTTTTATTGTGGTCTAAAGAAAAGTCTTTGCTCGTCATGGACGGGTGCACACTAACACAAAAGATGCACAGACACATAATACTATATTGAGTAACGTTGCCGCGAACAGGGCTTTGGCTTGCACACTGCTATAATGAAGAAATAATACCTAAACTATGAGTCGTTTCTTGGAGCTCGTACGCCATGGTCAAGCTTTGAGAATACATAGGTACCTCCTACTCTGCGTTAATTTAAAGTTACAATTATTCATAGATTTACGGTGACCTTCAAACGCCGTGAGTTGTGTTCATGGCAGCGTGATCGCCAAAATGAAAAGTTGAGTGACCGAGCAACTTTTTGCATTAGTGTGCGCCCGCCATAACTGTTGTCGTAAGCTCTTACGTACTCTGGCGCTGATTTTTTCTCTTTTACAAAAATTTCCACGCATTAGTTTGGAGAAATTTTTATCCATATATGACTTTGTACTAAGTGAGATAGCTACGTGTGGCTATCGCTCTGCAATAATCTACGTGCAGCTGTCTGTATATCAGGCTTTAAGCAGTCCGCTCCCCGTAATTTGTATTGGGTGTAAGCGTTCAAATGACGAATGCCTGTGGTGTCCTCTCGGTCATTAGCTATTACAACGTAATCTAATATTCACCAACCACTCTGGTGGTACGAATGCCATCTTTTTTAGCGCTTGTTATCATTTGAATCAGATGTACTATTTTTGCATCAGCTCTTCAGCGTTAGGGAAATAAGTGGGCAGGTTTTCAGAGTTGATCATGAATTTATTCACCGGTGCATATAAAAATAGGTGAGCTGCAAGCGCGTGCTAACACTCTTATAGTATAACATAGCTTGTATGATATAGAGTTAAATCCCTTGGCCTGGAGTACCAAACACCTCGCAAAGTTAAAGAAACGTAGAATTTTGAGTTTCTTGAAGGTACGTTGATTTGGCCTCTTCTTTAAAGCAATATGGTTTAGACCTTCAACTGAAGTGCAATTGAACATGTGCACGCAACTAAATTGCTAAATTCACTACCAAACGACCACTCTTATATCGATTGATCCTTTCGGGTCCGCGGCTGCACACTTAAGATGTCCGTTAACTTTGAAAAGTGTTTTGGGAATCGAGGCCTTTGTCCTAAATGCTTTATCGTACCTAACTCCCGCTGCCAATGTTGTACATTTGACGTGATCTTAGTAGCTATTTTCGTTTCTCTACTACTGAACCCGTTCATGCCTGAACAGAACACCGAACTATTGTCGGAACTGCACCTTTCGTAATGTCGAGGCCACATATACATTCGCACAAACAACTGGAAGCGAGTGTGCGTGGCACAGTCGTCGTCCGGAAATTTATTTGAACTCTGTAGCGTAGATACGGTAACATGAATAACGTGCGAGCTGCGCATCGTCACGTTGTAGGCTACGTGCGAATATATAGTGTGGCCCCGGCATAACGTCCTTAGCCTTATTGTACCACGCTGCGTTATTTTGCTACAAGGGCTTATTGTCTTTCACAGTAGCAGCAGACTAAAGCGTTTGACTTTGACTCTCAAGGCCGCGGGCTCGAACCTCACTCCAAGCTGCGGAAGATCTTGGCGGCGCTTGATGTGATCGGTCAGCATCCGGTTTGCATGCTGCTGTGGGTTTGCCGAAACACCCGAGTGTTGGGGGGTCACTGATTGCCGCATGGAGTCTTCTGCCACCGGCACCATAGCTCTAGACAGTCTGTGGTCAACTGCAGCCGTATACTTCTCTGGGGCCTGTTGGCCTATATCTGCAGCACAAACCAGTGCATGCTGATTTCCCATTTGGGGGTACGGTCCAGTTGACTTTACCTCTACCTATGGGGAGAATAGCCCTTGTAGCGAGGCAGCACAGCCTTCGGTTAAGGTAGGCAGAAATGGGTACACCAGGCATGATAGGGTTGCTGCGTTTTGTAATATGAACAAAATAATAAAATAAATCTACAGGAGAGCTTTGTCATTCTCGTTTGTGATTGCCTTCGCTCTTTTATAATAACTAATGGTTATTGTCATACGTCAAAATTGTTGACCCCTGCTCGACACTGTTAAATTTCTTCAGGTAATCTGTGATCCTGCCCAGAGCCATGATAAAGTAGATAACCATTTTCTCTAACATCTTTTCAACGCACGAGCGAGTCTCCTAAGAGTTTTATCCTAAAAAATGTCATTTTTTCTGTAGTTCCCATTTCGTTTCGTATGTGTATCAAATAGAACTTCCAGCATAGGACAGAGATAACCCATTAGCCCTTAACCGGGCACGTGATCACGTAAGGTTAGTTCCAATATGCTATTTCTACGATAGCCTTTTATTTAGCCGCCCGGTAATAGGCTAACGCCCGAACTACACATCTATGTCTTGCAGCAATAGCACTGTTCAGGGTACATTCGATTTATCGCAATCATTAAGCCTTTGAGTCTTAACTTGTCCAAAACTTCAGACAGAAGCTCACGCTTTGCCGCTTTGAATTGTACGGTGTTGCCAGTAGATGCAGTGAGATTACGTTGGGCCTGCTGAAAACTCCATCTTACGGAGTAAGATTGAAATTGTGGAAGTCCATAGCGTAACAGATTATGGATCAATGCCGGAAACTCGATTCAGCAGGTCGAAGCCAGCGCACCTGCCTCAAGTGTCGAACAAGTCGAGCCTTGAAGGCTTCATACCGGCGGCCAATCGAAATTAATACTGCCCCAACACTCCTGTTGCATTATGTGCACTCTTGCCAGCCACGGTCAAATTTTGTGCCGACGTGAAGCAGTTCCACGCAAGTTAGGCAGCTCTTCCGTACGGTACTTGATGGCAACTATTCATTTTATTGGGTTCGTTTACTTCGACTGAAATCGTCTAACTTGAAATTTCTCCAACACTTCGTTGTTAGCATTGGATTCAGCACTTTGGATTGAGCATTGTGATGTTTTCGGCGGTCTCAAGCACAGCGGCTCGTGATTTATGCAGTCTCGACCTCCACGGATATTCTCGGTCAGAATGCCACTATGCCTTACGCTCCCCGAGGCAGTCAAACTGCCTGACCGCAGGGCTCGACGGTTCTGACCGCAACTCCGGATGTGAACTCTAGCTTCGTTCGGCTTAACATACGTAGAGTTTTTTCCTCTTTGCTGAGCATTTTGTTTCCCTATGAGAAATAGCGCGCACTGGCCAACTGAGACTTTCTACCAGAAATGCTAAGATAAAATATTTCTCTCGAACTTCGCTGCACAAAAAATTGATATTCCAATGATCACCGTCTGGCTCTCTCTCTAGTGTACACAGGGGTTAAACCAAAACTAAAATTTCGAGCTTCAGCACAGGACGTTTCTCCCTCTACATACTGTGAATATTTGCGCAGAGTCAGGGAAATAATTTTTATTAAACAATTTACTAAGAACTCTCTGCCCAAGTTACTGATTGTGATATACACCCAACTCTTCTTTGTAGATTCAGCAACTTTAACTTGCTGCTATATTACTAAGATAAGTACAGAAGGTTACACCTAATCTAAGGCTACTGGCTACTGCGCACTTACTTCAAACAGCTTTATACAGTACAGCTTTTCTTGCACAGGAGCCTTGTTAGCCTCACATGATTGACTTTGTTTTCCCAGCCATGACGTAGAAAAACTCTCCTAGCACAGTTCTTTCATGCTTGGAGATGAAAAAAAAAGACCAAATTTCACTATTTAAATTGCAAATCTACAATGAAATAGAAAAAAAATCCCGTTAAAAACCGAGAGGGAATCCCAAAATGTTTGGAAAAACCCCAATGCGTCAACAGTCGGACGGCGTAGCAAACTTGCATCGTATGAGAAGCGGTTGTAAGTAGGGCAAGTAGCCAGCAACACACACGTTCATCTGTCCTGTGCCGGGGCTACATATGCATTCCTACGCCCAACTGGTTGCTAGAAGGAGCAGCTTTCGGGTCGTTTCAATATAGTCTTAAAATCGGTAGCATGGATACCGTGCCGTAAATGTCATCAGAGTCTCGCATCCTTGCATCAAGTTGTATGTGTGAATGCATAGTGTGGTTCCTGCATAACATATAGGAGTCAATATGGGGTGCGACGATGCGTTGCTACGTCCGCACTAGGCAGCGAAACGCTGCTTCTGTTTTTTTGCTGCCGCTGCCTGTGCTATCTGCATTAGGCTGTTTTTGCTGCTCGCAGTGTTTCGCTGCCGCTGGCTTTTGGTTAAAAGTAGTAGGTATAAAAAATGTTTTCTTATATTCAACCTCTTATGCAACTTAGATGACTTATTCCTTAGACGAACTTGACATTAGACGAATTGCGATTAGATGAATTGTTACTTAGACGAATTTACCATTAGATTAAATTGTTTCAGACGAATTGAGTTAGATGAATTTTTTTAGACGAATTGAGTTAGATGAATTATCCCAGATCCATTGCAAAAACACACTATGTGTCCCTTGCTTCTTCCTCTGTTAGATCGCCGTTGCTGTGGAGACGGAGACTTAATAATAATAATCCATTGCAAAAAGACATGAAACACGGCAAAAATATAACCTCCTTGACGGAAACGATAGAACAACTGCAACACCTTCCTCCATCACTCCTTGAAACTGACTTGAGCGCTGCCGCAGCGCTCTCTAGGTAGTGCAGACAGCTCCGTAGAAATGCATTACCACCTAAACAGAAGCAACGCTGCTCGTGTAGAGGCAGCGTTGCGCTGCTTGTATGAAGCAGCAGGTAGTGCGTACAGCTCCATAGGAATACATGTATGACCAACACTCAGGCAGCGGCAGCAAAAAACAGAAGCAGCGTTTCGCTGCCTAGTGCGGACGTAGCCTAAGTCGCATCACGCCCAAAGTCAAATATTTTGTGCAAGCAGCTTTGTCGGAATGTCTTGAGTGACGGCGAACTCACATAAGTGAATCCTGTGTCTCAAATTTGTCATGTGCACCCCTTCTGACGGGAAGTATGGTATGAGTATCTCTAACCCTACACGGCTCGGCCGAACGAATTTGCTCGACCATGCGGCACAGGGCGTGAAACGAAAAGTTAAGAAGACAAGAAAGAAAAGCCCGTGCGGACGGCCCGCTCCGTGGCCCTCCGCAAAAGAGAAGATAGAAGCTCTGCGAAATAGGTCAGCCACCTCGATCAGCGGAACAGAAGGGGAAGTATAAAGAACCTAACTTTACAAAACTAACCTCGTCAGCAGGAACTGCGGCCAGCTGCAACATTTCCTGCAGAAAAGGCACTCGGCTTTTCCACCTTGGTTCGTGAGGCCCATATATATTTTGACAAGGAAAGCGCCTGCTAGAATATATCCATGAGGGTCATGCTCCCTAGAATTAAGAGCCAGAGACGTGAATTAGAAGCAGCTAATAAAAAACTAGTGATTTATTTTCACAACACACCATCCACTAGCTGAGCATGGTAGCATCACCTCTTCACGGTTTCAAGATAGTAGCTGACACTTTTATACACAAAATACATGAAAATACACGCAGTGCGGCGAATTCCTAGTAATACAGCAAGTGCAAGCAAAACAGCATAAAAATTTCGAATGCGTATTCCTTCCGCCACCCCAACCATACGACTTCGTCACCAACAGCAGCTATGCTAACAATATATAAACTATGCTATAGACTAAGAAGCATCACAGAAGCAGCTATAGCGCTATGTACAGGGCCTTAAGCGTTGCTACACACATATATGCATTTCGTCACTATAGAGCCGCACCCCCCAATAGCTTGGAAGAGAATTCACTCTTCAGCGCAGAACCCCGATGGCTGTTATTAACAAATATAACCAAGAAACAGACGTGTCTGCGGCCAGGTGCAGCGAACCCTGTCGTGTGATGGGACTGTGCAGTGTGCACGAAGTCTTTGGAAGCAAAATCTCGGCACCATGGCGATATTTCTTTAAAACGGCGACGGTACTGCACACGAAGGTATACCGGTAACGCTCAAGCAACGTTGAATAATACACTAATGCGCAGTGCTATTGCAGTGTCTCGCAAAGTCATTACGAGTCATCAATTGGCATACTGCGACTGAGATAATCTAATGCGCATAGCTTCAAGTACTTACATCAGACCTTCAACCATGGACTGTCTCAAGCGTAATCGCTTTGTGTTCACTCGCCGCCAGAAACTCAATCGAAAATGGTGTATCAAAAGCGGCTCTTCCGATGGAAGTGCGACACAATCTAAAAATCGACCTCAGCCAAGCCCAATCGACTTGGCTGGTCCGGAACTCCATACAGGGACGTCGGCCCCGCCTGTCTCAATCGCGTTGCAGAGTTAAAAGCAAGTCAAGTACGCCTGAAACGGCTACAAACTCCATTTTACGAAACAGTATCGTGTTTTCAGAGGTATCAAGGTAGATCAGTCCACGGTAAAAACCTAAAACCTGACTCGACATGGCGAAGCCGGTGTACTCATCCAAAGTCCGAACAAGTCAAATCTCGAAGGTTTCAATTGGCTACCCAATCGATGAAGCCTTTGCCCATCTTAGCCAAGCTGTGCTAACTTCGCTAGAAGGGCTCCTTCTCCCATAGGACTATAATAGGTGAAAGATCCATTATAGCAAGACAAGCACAGCTTGAGGACGGCAGGACACAAGCTACGCAAGTTAGACTATGGGCATCCTCCATTGGCCAGCGAAATTAAGCCTAGTAGGCTTTGATCTACGATGAACGTCAGACAGATGGGCTGGCTTGCTTCGACCCACTGGTCCAAGTTACAGGTGTCAACCCTTGAGACGGACGAAAATTAGATCCTTCTCCGGAAAATGGAATTCTCAGCCGACCCAAGCAAATACGGGTCGCTGTTAACACCAGCAACACGATTCAGAGTAACGAAACCAACGCCCCAATTTCCGGAGCAAATGTATTAACCTTATAATCACCTACTAAACAAAACAAGTACGATACATAACGCAGAGTACCTACCTAAAATATACTCAATCAGGCGGCGACTTAGTTATAGTCAGAAGATTTAAGCCTCCGTTTCCGAGCGGAACGATATCACAGAGAAAAGGGCAAGGGACATATAGTATGTCGACAGATATGGGAAACCCATGCACGAAGGTGTTTCCAGACAGGATCAACGCGCATGGGAACAGCAAGTCTGGAAAGAAGAGGAAGAACAGAATACAGCATGAGCAAGTAGAAGTATGAAATCGGGAAGGAAGCAAAGGGGCGGCGACTTAGTGCCCTTAACCCTTTGAGCTCTGCTCTCCTGGAGTAATGGAGCACCCAATCCTTAGCTCCTAGGCAGCAAAAAACATAACACTTTGGGACAACACCCTTCTTTTCCCAGTTGATAAGAGTGAGGATTCGCTGCCAGTACCGCTATTACGGGACATATGTTTATGAGTCGGTCCTGTCAACGTAGCTGAATCCCACTATAGTAGGACGGGTTCGGAGGGTGAAGCTCCGTTTGACGTTCCGAAGAAATCATGACGAGTTGGCTGGCGTGACTCACTAGGCTTTAGTGAGTCACTGAATGACACCATCTTGATCACAAGGAGCGATTCCAATACGCACTTCGAGCATTAATGGTACACTACCGAATACAACCAAAGCAAGTTTGCTCTAGTTACGCGTGATTTGGGCAAATTTATGACATTCACCTCTAGGTCACTGTTGGAGACTGCAACGTCTCCTGTAGCTACGTGCGATCGCTATTGAAATGACTACCTACAGTAGTGTTAAAACGATCGGTAACTACAACCACAACCTAGTATTTTGCCCAGCATGAGACTCTCCGAACAGATTCCTAAAGTTCGTTTGTACACACTGAACATATACGAGTACAGAAGTAAGCACGATGTGCGAAATGTGTTTACTAATATACTGTTCAAAATAAGGTAGGGCCCATGTTGAATATTAAAGGGGGACATTTTAATCATTGGCGTGGGCTTCTATAACTGCACTGAATATTTAGTTTTTGGTTCTCTTGGGGAGAGTTGGTGCCAGTGGGGTTCCTTCAACAGTGAAATCTAGTGTTCTGGGCAGATAACTATAGTTCTGAAGCCTAGTTCAAGGGTTAGCTTAAAGGCCCATTTGTAAAAATGGGCCCTAACTTATTTTGACCAGTTGATGTTACGACGAACACGTGGCTACAATTTGTTCGGTCGCCAGAGGCGCTACCTGCTACACCAGCGTTTCCAAATTCGGTTTTTCTCTCGTACCAAAACTACTAGACAATGACAACGTCTTTTGGATGGCCAGACCAAGAGCTCTGCAAACTACTTATTTCCTTTCACTATTTGGAACTCGGCTCCCGCAAAAGCTTATCAATATATTTTCACAGAAAATACTTCCACTAATGGCCACAATTACTCATCTATGTGCTAACTTTAAATAAGAAGTATAAAGCGACAGAACTTTACGACTGACTAAAGGAGACACAGTGATAGATTTTAGTAAAAAAAACATGCTGCAGTCAACAAATCTACAGCGATTGGGGCTGATATGTAGTTGCTATAGCCTGCAGCAATAAACAAAGCGGCCGACGTTCCTGTCTGGCGGGTATGCAAGTCTTTTATTAGTCAACAACAACAAGTACAGAGCCGTGTTACAATCTTATCCAGGTAGAACTACAAGAACATCGACGTAGCGCTACCAATGTACCCAGCTCGAGCTAAAAAAACATCCAGTTAGAGCTATAAAAGCATCCAGTTCAAGTTAAAAGAACATCCACCTAGAGATACAAGAGCTTCCAGTTAGAGGAAAAACAACATCCAATTAGAGCTACAAGAAAGACTGTAGCTGTAACATGGAATGGGGTCACTGTAAGCGGTTTCTGCTTAGTGATAGGGATTTTCGGGATGTAATTAACACGATTATTTTTGAATAGCGGGTGACACTGGCGTAACACACGTGATAATGGGGTTGAAACTGCAACACACTTTAGGGTGGAGTACGAGTATGATACTTAGTTTGACAAAGAATCAGTATAAAAATATGTACGGAATCCCATTCAGTCGCTACGTCTAGGACCACCACTTGTCATTTCTACAACCAATGTATACTTTTTAATGAGATAGGATTCAATTTAAAAAGTACCTATCTTACTCACACGCCAGAACCAAATACTGAGCTGGAGGAACCTGTAATTTTACAATTTTGAAGATCGCGAGCTAGTCTGAGAATCTCACGTCATGCTGCCCCTAACATCTCAATGACAGAGGCTGGAACAGAATGACCCACCCACATCTTAAATGATTTGCGACATACACTTCCATTACCTCAAAGTAGTTAGAGTGTACTGTACGACTTTATTTTTGATTACATTGTCAAGGCAAGAACGTGGATGTAATATGTTCGCACGTTGCAAAAATATTTGGAAAGTTAGACACTGGCACTTTGCTGCTAAACCTTTCCATCCTAAGTACCCGCGGAAAATTTCTTCTAACGATTGAAGCATTTCTGTCTAATAGAATCCAAATTAAAACTGTCAACAACAACGTGTCCTGAGGACAGTAGGTACGGCACTCGCTGGAATCTCAACAGGACCGGTCCTGGGCTCGGTCCTCTTTTTCATTACGACCAGTGACATGGGACACGGACGCGACAGTGCAGTCCGTTCATTCGCTGCCACCAGAATACCAGTAGCTCAAAAATCAGTCGAAGACATGCATGATTCGCAGGCATATTTAACTGGATAAGAACGTGGCCATTATGAAATAGAGTTTGAGCTGCTAAGATAAAAAACACACTCCACACTTTCTGCATCCACCTCCCATTATTACATATAACAAAAGATGGCTATGAAATTGAAAAAAGACGATTTAGAGAGATCTTGATGTGAGAATGCAAGATGATGTTACTATTTATGACCATGTCGCCGTAGCTGCAATTGTAGGAAAGAAATGAATCGGTTAGGTGCTTAGAACTTTCCCGTTTTGCAAAACTGAGGCAATGCTCATCCTCCGGGAACAATATTGCTCAAGATAGAAAACTATTCTCGTACGACAAGAAGTAAACGCGAAAACCTAGAATAACTTTAAGCTATTCAAAGACCACGGAGGAACGGTAGAAAGAAATTTTGAGCGAGAACACAACCCCACGGTCCTCGCGGCTGGTGCCCTAACAGGAATAGGGACTACGTAACCAAGGCGAGGCCTGTAGGCCGGTCATAATTGTACACTCCACCTTTTCGAGAGTATTCTGACGGCTACTATTCCTGGAGGCAATATCCGCTGCTAGCTTAGTTTCCAGGTATTCTTGGCATTTTTTGTTCCTTGAGGTGGGCCGTCAACGGCGGATAGCGCCCTGCCCGACGGGACTTCTCTCTGCTAATCTGTGGAGGGCCACAGAAGAAACCATCCGCGCGAGTGTCTTTCTTCGGTCTTTTCTTTTCCTTCTTCGTCTCTTAGAGATGCTCTGTGCCCGTTTTTTCTAGAAATACTAGCGCGCTGGCTAACTTTGTGCCTGAAAAACTGAAGCGAGTTCGTGTCCACTTGTGACAATCGACAAATACGCAGAGCCAATAATTTGTGAGATATACGGGTTGACATAATGAGTATTTATTTTTAAAGCGCTAGCAGCTCCAGTTTCTGCATTTAATTGTAAATAAGCAGTAACACCTCCGCGAACAGTTGCAAGCCGAACTAGAGCACTCTGAGAGCGCATAATTCCGCCAAGTAAGGCAACGGTAACGAAAAAGTCAAATTGGCTCTGAAACGAGGAATTCTTTTATATCAACTCCAAAATCTAATCATTTGTGCCTTTTAATAGTATTAACAGTTTCTGCAATTTTTGCAAAGATCCTTTCATAACTGCTTGAGTTATGCTGCTAACAAATATTATGACAAACATAAGTCAAACATACATACAAACGAACCAACCAATCCGCACTAAAATTTAGTCATTTATATTTTTCAACATTACTAACAACCCCTGCAAATTTCATAAAGATCCATTCAAAACTTTTTGAATTATTGCGTAACAAACATTATGACAAACACAACTCAAACATAGAAACAAGTCAGCCGATCTGCACCATAATTTAATCATTTATGTCTTTTAACATTACTAAAAATTCCTGTAGTTTCATAAAGATTCACTCAAAACTTTTTGAGTTATTGCGCTAACAAACATAAAATCAAGCACAGCAACAAACATACGAACGAACAAACAGATCATCACAAAAACTTGGCCATTTACTCTTTGTGATATACTTAACAACTCATGTAAATACCATAAAAATCCATCCATAACTTTTTGAGTTATGGCATTGAACAAAATCAGGCAGATATACAAACAAACGGATGGACGGATCTTCACCAAAAGTTGATGATCTGTTCCTCTTAACATACCTAACAATCCCTGTAAATTTCGTTGAAATCCGTCCATAACTTTTAGAGTTGTCTTGGTGACAGACAGACCCGACGAAAACATAACCTCCTTGGCGGAGGTAGTAAGAAGATTTAACAGCAAACGTTCATATATGTTGTTTTGCTGCTTGGAAAAGAGGCACGAAACAAGTATACACGCCTTTGTTTCCATTATATTGCTCTGCTCAAGTAATTTTTCCCCTACTTGTCTTGTTCACCACGAGCTTGAATTTTTCCTTCAGTGACTTGTTCATAACATAAACGTCAATTTCTCTTCCAGCAGACCTCTTTATAACTTGAGCTCAATTAGTTCCATTAGCGGACGTGTTCATAGCGTAGGCTCATATTTTTGCCATAGTGTGTAGACGTGTTCCTAGTGTATATAGATTAAAATCGTTCCCTTACTAGACGTGCTCACAGTGTGAGCTCCGGTTTCCCCTTGACAGACTTAAGTTTAAGGTCAAATTTTACCTATACATGAGCCACAGCTCAGACTTGTGAAAGCATTAGGAACTGAATGCCCAGAAATCCGTAGAGAACCAGACAGTTTTTTGTTCCTTTCAAAACGCTCAATCAAATGTGCCAAAGTCTGCGCAAACAGATAACTAATTTGATTGGCTCTATGAGCGAATACTGTATGGTCACACGTACTATTTCTTCCCATATATATACACACATATAAATAAATATTAACTCCTTTGCTAAGCTAACTCTGCTCTTACAATAGTAGGTATACTTTAATGTACTGACAGAAAATACTTCTTCTTGGTCATAATATCTCAACTACATAGATATAAAGCAAGTTCTACTAGCACAAACAGGTGCATGTCTTCGACTAGTTGTCAGAAATGCCGTAAAAGAGAATCGGAAAAACAAATGAACCGACGGGTTTTTCAGAAAAAAAAAAAATGTTTCCGGTATTTATAGTTAATGTGTCTATGATATATTTGACCTCCAGTCATCCACCAGACCGCGTAGTCTGAAACTACTAGTTAGATGTTAGAGTTAAGCCGGGGCCCCACAGAACGCAACAAGCGACGCAATGCGATTTTCATTGGATTTGTGTTGCAGCAATGCACGGGTGTCGTGAGGCACCACAGTGGCGGCGGG
>LQNS02278089.1:16979413-16991225 GCA_001587735.2 Parhyale hawaiensis | reverse complement strand
GGGGGGGGGGGGGGGGGGGGGAGAGGGAACCAGACTGCTGTACCCTCCGTTACATTTTGTTAAGGAACAAATTTGTCGCGTTGCACGTCTCTTGTCTCACGGGAGAGAGCCCGGCCTTAATGTACCAAAGATCACCTCTCTACCCGACAGACAAATTCTTGCATTACTTAGCATGCTAAGTCATCATTTCTAGCGTTCAGACGCGATTACAAGGTTATGACCCTAACGAGAAATGGTCGCAGATGTCACACGAACCTTCCGTCTCTGATGCCATAACTCTGGCAACATGTGATCGACCGCAGCTGGGCTCTCCCCTGGGGGCAGCGGACGTGCATCTTCAGCACGAACCAGTGCATGTGGATTTTTGGTAGGGTTGAGGGGTCAAGTTGACTCTCTCACTGACGCCGGGACTTACGCCGTACCCACGAGCACCGAAAGCGTAACGTTCTACGGAGAGTGCAAGCAAGATTACAAGTAAATTAAAAACACATAGTTACCAGTATCACCATACTTCAAGTATTAGAAGATACCTCCCCAGTAGCGAAAGGGCTAAGGCATTAATTGTACGCACGTTGAGAATAGTTTGCATCCAAAGGAGACAATATCGGAAATTTTATTTTCCCTNAACAGCCCAGTGACCTGCTGCACAAACAACGGCCATCTATAAATTTAGGCATTGCACAAATAAATTTAATGTAAAATAAATTAACTCTTGTACCTACAAATCTTTGCATCATGCCAACAAATTCAGTAGGTAGGTATTATATAGTGTATAAAACTTATCTGAAACCCTACAATGCTGTGCTACCTTGCTAGAAAATTTTCTCCCCAGCGGTAAAGGAAAGAATCGACCTCCGTAGCCAAATAACACAGCCAAGTATGGATAGTGACAATCCCAAGGGAACAGGTTAGCGCCCTGCCGAGCGGGCGGCGCTTGCGCGCGGCGGACGTACGAAGCGATGACGTCATAAAAACCTAGTACGTTTATCAGTAGCTATTTTGCAATGTTTCTTCATGATTTCATTTGGGCCTCCAGAGTGTCCTACATGTCCTACAATCATTATAGCTGCACAAAAATATGTATCAAAGCATCTACAAATTATTTTAGCTCTCTGAAGTATAAAATTTTGAATGAAACGAAGGTGAAAAGGCTTGCAAAAGAGCAGATGAATTCAACCGGCAAATGGTCGCACGTATCAGAAGCACTTTTACAGCCAAGTTTATAGTCTTTAAAATGCAATAAATCAAGTGAATTTTATCGAGAGTAATATGGCATTCCAAAGATGGATTTATATGAGTGAAAACCGCAATGTTTATGATTCATTTTCGTCTTCTATCAGTGATCTGCTATCCTCTATAATTTCAAACCGCTGCAACAAACATTGGCTCAGATGAGAGCGATTGAACGTTGTAAGAGAAACATTAAAGGAAAAAAAAAACTTTCTTTCGGCGAAGTAATATGAAAGCGAAAGTTTATTTATGGTACGCAGAAGCCCAACAATTGCTCGGTAAAATAAAAAAAAAAAGCTGCTATACGCTGCGCGCGTTGCAGCAGTAGCTAGCTATAACAGTAGGATGGCGTCCGACTCGCGTTAACTAACTTCTAAAAAAAATTACCTAACCGTATTCCACATACCTAAACTGTCCTACGGTATGATGTTGTTGAAACTGGCGAAAATTAAATCCATAATTTTTCAAATGATGCTGTAGTTTTTACGATTAGGAGAGGCGGAAATGTTAACGATACGTACGTGACTACACAGCAGGGCAACATTTTACCGAAACTCTCCGACCGGGTACGTGCCTGTTACGGAAAAAACAACCTAAATAACAATAAAAAATTTTAAACTTCAGAGAGGCTAAAAAAAGTTTGTAAATACATTGATACCTGTTTTTGTGCAGCTATAATGATTGTAGGACATGTAGTACTCTCTGGAGGCCCAAATGAAATGAAGAAACAATGCAAAATAGCTACTGATTAATCGTACTAAGTTTTTATGACGTCACGAGCCCATTTCCCATGATGCACTACAGCTTGGCTCCGCCTCCTGGGTAGACCCGTTAGTCTCATAATCCTTGGGACAATCCTATGGGAACCACCGGGCATCATCAGTGGCGTTACCTGAAATGCTCTTTTTGCGAAAAACAACGCTTATTTAGCCCGTACACGGTTACCTGAATTCATAGCGAATACATATGGGTGTACGACGGACGAATGAGAAGTACTGAGCCTCCAGTCAATGGTGTAACTGCAGTACCGCTTCCGTCTTTCTTGCAATGGTGGCAACTAAAGTTCACAGATGCAGAGACTAGAATAATATCAGATATCGGTAGTCATTGTAGTAAATGCAGTCCGTCGTTTCTGTGTCAGTACCATGAACGACAATCCTGCAAGCTCAGCACTTATGATTTAGCCCCCGTAGTGTGACCTCGAAAATAAATCAAGAGTAACGTCACGACCAATGGCAATCTTGCTAGGACCAAAGCTCCATGCCTCTCACCGCTTGAGACACTGACTGGCCGTGACATCGAACTCTGTTTTCTTTACTGTCGAGGCAGTCACGTGACCGGTGCTCCAAAGGCATCGTCGAATGACTAGTCGAAGTCGAGTTAACCCATGTAGAATTATTATTATTATATTGCTGGCTTTACCACCGCACCCACGTCATACGACGTGATCCAAGCAGTTAGACTCAGTTTAATATGCCGCATCCGTATAAGAATGTTTTATCTCGGCATTCCTGCCGGTAAGTCTCAGTTGGTCGAGTGCGCTACTGCTGGCGGGAAAAAGCGTAAAAGTAGAACAAGACACAGAGAGAGTAGAAGTGTCCCGCGGACTACGTTGGCTATCTCGATCGACAGCGCACCTCACGGATCAGAAGGGGAAATATAAAGAACCTACCTAACTTTACAAAACTAACCTTCTCAGCAGGAGCTGCAGACAGCAGCTACATCCCCTGCGGAGAAGGCACTTGGGACCCTAGGGGTCGTGAGGCTTAAATATATTGTGGCAGAGAAAGGGCCCGCCGACTATAAAGTAGAGGGCACCCATGTAGAATTCGCGTTACCATATGATAAGCTGTTCTCTTGAGTTTGTTTCGCTGCCGACGCGTATTGAGTACTAAGTTGCATCCCTTGCCAAACCAAACTGTTCAAACAATTCTGTAAATCATGAGTTAGGCTAAGCCCACTTCACTTGACTCGTCATGGGCGTACGACAGGCGTGTTGGCTTTCGCCCAGTAGAATAGAGTTTTGGGTGTCAACATTAAATCAATTAACTTTGAGGCTTAGGAAAAAAGTCAATCCCGCACCCTTCAACTAGTGTTGCAGACGTGAAAATTGTAATGGAGCTGATGCTTACGCCTTCAACACGATTCAAAGTGGTGAAACAGACTTTCTTATCTAAAGTTTTGAATAAGTCACAATAGATCAACTTCAACAAACCAATCGACGATGCCTAGACGCAACCAGTTTATGCACTCTGACCTCATTCACATCCCGTCAACATCAGAATTTTCAAACCGAATTTTGTGTAACGTGCAATTTCATCAGCCTCAAATGTTCAACTATGAACTCAAGTACGCAATACCAACTTTACCCTCATACCAACATCAATAAAATTCAATACTGAAAATGAATTATTCTTTCTGATACCCAAATGTAAGTTTGTGTGACACTGAGTTTCACTTTACATAATATTAAGATTTAGTTGTTTAACATTAATTTCACTTTGCTATACAGGAATAAAAACTTAAAAAACAACAATTATATGAAGTTAAACTTCTTAATATGAATTCAAATTCCATTATTTCAAATTACCGGTTATCTATTATTATTATAGTTATAGTTTTACCAACGTATCCACTCAATGAGTGATCCATACAGAGCTGCCTCGGTAGTTCTATATAGCTCGGTAGGAATATATTATATTTGTATTCCTACCGGAAAACCGCGGTTGGCTCAGTGCGCTACTACTGNCCACCTCTCGGAACAGAAAGGGAAATATAGAAAACAAACATAACCTAACAAACTAACCTTCTCAACAGGGACCGCAGCCAGCTGCAACATCCCCTGCGGAGAAGGCACTTGGGACAGCCCTTGGATTCGTGAGGCCCATATATATTGTGACAGGGAAAGGACCAGTCAGAATATACGCCTGAGGGCAGCTTCCATTACATTAAATCAGGCTTCACTTACCTACATAATATACAGATGAATATAGGAATCCGTGCACCAGTTCACAGAACAGTACACAGAAGTGACAACCAGGGCTGCGGAGCCGACTGGATCAAGTCAGACTCCGACTCCAGCTTCCGACTCCAGCCAGCTTCCGCCTCCGATTTTGACAAGTTGGATTCTATAAATGCAGAAGTCACACAGACTTCGAGTCGTTTTTTTTTTTATCAAAAACAGGCCAAAATTTCAACAACCAAGACTCCTACGCCCCAAATTTACGGACTCCGACACCGTAGCCCCGGTGGTAGCAGCAATAGTGAATCAATTGCCAGGACGACTTAGGTAAAACTCGAACATCACTTATATCCGAAAAAAGCCACAAGTCTTAAAATGTAAGAAAAAACTACTGTCGCCTATGCGGATTTCCGCACAAATCTGCTCATATTTAGGCTATTTGAGCGTTTGAAGGTCAACCAGCATAGGCTTTATGTAACTATTATTAAAAATACATCAGACTGGCAACGTGAGAAAGGAGGAAACTCTATAAGGTTATCAACCCCCACGCAACTAGCCCAGCAAGAGAAAAATAGAGATCACAGAATCACTCTGTTTACAAATTGCTTAAAGCTGCCAATGCCCGCACCAACAAAGGCAGAGCCATCAGGAGTATTCTAAACATNGAGGAAACTCTATAAGGTTATCAACCCCCACGCAACTAGCCCAGCAAGAGAAAAATAGAGATCACAGAATCACTCTGTTTACAAATTGCTTAAAGCTGCCAATGCCCGCACCAACAAAGGCAGAGCCATCAGGAGTATTCTAAACATCTACATATGATGGAACAAACAAATGAGAATATTTATAATCGGTACGGCACTTCCCGCCTTTTCCTTGAGTCGCAAGTGGCTGCATATGTGCGTGCCCTCGTGTCGTATTCTCAATTTTCTACATAAAAACTGCATCCAGTTTGACTCGTACAAATCAAACAATACTCAGTTAGAAATTGTTAGCTACCACATTAACGAAAAAAATCACAGATATTTACGTAGTATCTACAGGATACGGCATTAGATAATATCGGAAAATCGCCCTAAAAATTCCCCTTGGGTACAGCTAATGGCTGAACTCACATACGGTTTTTCGACAGCGTAACATAAGCAAGCAAAGGTGTGACGACATAGATTTATTTCTTGTTGTTGTTGTTCAGTGAACTGGAAAAGCTTGATCTAAAATCAAGAAAAACTCAATGTGATATCAACTTTTTGGAAGCATATGTATTCAGGATCGTCTTACACCAAAATTTGTACGTTTTCGACTATACAATCGACAGCTTGCCGGATGATCTTTTTATTCAAAATTCCCGAAAGAAATCTTAGACAAAGAATTGAAAGCAAAAAGGCTCATCAGAAAAACTTGACATAAAAAAGAAGCATCGTCTTTTCTCATCTGCAGTCTCTCACATATTGGTTTGATTTTATACATCTTCGAAAGAATATTCCTTCAACTAACTTTGCTAAAATTCTTACCACGAAGCGAAGTCAAGCGAAAAAACTATATCACCTAGGATTAGAAGATCAACAGGAACGTCTGGACCCAGATGCATAAATATTCAATCATTCAAGTCGTACTCTAACCAAAACTGAAAAGGAAGTTTTATCAAAGGTCCTGAAGTTCAGCATTCCTCCAAAGATAATAAATTACCATCACTACTTCCTTGTTTTCTAAAAGCGAGTTCGAAGTTTGAAAAATGAAAATACAATTGTTTATGTTACGCGACCGGATAACTTGAAGTCAGTTGGGCTACAGGGACATTATCGTATTTTCCTACCTCCTACACACAATACATCGCTCACTTAATAACTACTGATATGATGCTGCTGCTGCTTCTTCACAGAAGAACACAGAAATCCACGACTCGTACGGCTTGGACTAAGTTTTGATTTTCGACCAAGAGGAGCAAATTCTAGTTAATAACACAGGTAGATGAAATGAATGTACTCGCTGACAAAAAAATGCCTAGAAAATAGGTTTCATGGAGATCAGTGTCACGGCACTACACTTTGGGAAAATAGGGAACGGTTTTTCGAGAAGGCTAAGCTTGTATAGTAGAGATTCAGATATTTTTGATTCTTTCAACGTGCAAACTGTCTGGTACTCGGTATAAGAGCCGTGGCGAGTCTGTTACTGCACGAGCACGAGCGGTAACCTCCTTAGCTGGGGTTCCAAGCGTACGTTCACGTCATGCGGCGCCATGTCGGAACTTATACATAACATGTAGCATTTTAATGTTGTCATGTCTCCATGAGTATTGAATAAAGTTTAAAATTATACCCATGAAATGATACAAAAGTGCCCCCAGAGGGTGACGGATATCGCTTGCCCCAGAGGGTGACGGATATCGCTTGCCCCAGAGGGTGACGGATATCGCTTGTCCCCAGAGGGTGACGGATATCGCTTTCCCCAGAGGGTGACGGATATCGCTTGCCCCCAGAGGGTGACGGATATCGCTTGCCCCCAGAGGGTGACGGATATCGCTTGCCCCAGAGGGTGACGGATATCGCTTGCCCCAGAGGGTGACGGATATCGCTTGCCCCAGAGGGTGACGGATATCGCTTGCCCCAGGGGGTGACGGATATCGCTTGCCCCAGAGGGTGACGGATATCGCTTGTCCCCAGAGGGTTACAGATATCGCTTGCCCCAGAGGGTGACGGATATCGCTTGTCCCCAGAGGGTGACGGATATCGCTTGCCCCAGAGGGTGACGGATATCGCTTGCCCCAGAGGGTGACGGATATCGCACATGTGGACAAAAATTTGCACGTACTTTCCGCTCTTCTCGTATTCTAAACTCCTTGATCTGAGTCAATTCTTGTAAGGTAAGTCGCGGTATTCGAAATTAAGGTTTTATGTTCACAAGATTAAACTGTAGTTCAGAGAAAAACCACATTCCGCTTGCTTGAAGGTAAGGATGACAACGCGTCGTCAAACAATTGCCGACAAGATTCAATAAAATTTACAGTAAACCACTTCAAAGTCAATTTATCATTTTTCGAAACTCAATTTTTCAAAAGGACAAAATTCACATAGCTAGTCATTAGTTACAAATGACAACTTTAACATCCACACATTGAAAACAAATTGAACTTCGCGTCTCACAAGCGGACTTTCACCAGTGAAACATTGAATTTCATTGATGACTTGACCTGGAAATAGCATGCACTACCCTAACGGAATTTGTGACAGCCCAGAAGCTGAGTTACGGTTCTAGCACCTAGGACGGCTCAAAATTATACTGAGATAAAAACTAGAAAAAATGTCCCAGTTCCGAAAGAGTAGGCGTGCATATATATATGCAAGTATTTTTTTTTGTCATCGAAAGCATTCATTTCAATTTTTCCATCGTAGTAGTAACTAAAGTCAAATATATCTTTTTTTACAAGCACGAAATAGCAAGCACAATATAACAAAACACTATACATAGCTAAAGTATTACAACAACAAACACATCTGATTTTCCCATGTACTCGTTAACAGTGTTATGTCTTTAACATACATGGAATGTCTAGCACAACAATGAAAAAGGTACAGCTATATTACCTCAATTCTATATATAGACTGCTCATTGTACATATACATGAAACGTTGGGCCAAATAACAACAACACATGTTTATACTATTGTTTAAAGAATATTAAGAACCTAATTTTATAGGTTAGATTAGATTATTGATTAGTTTAAGCAATCGTCTCTACAACTCAGGTGATCTAACAGAGGAAAAAAATAAGGGACATACGCATAGCGTGTCGACAGAAACTGGTAACCCATGCACGAGGGTGTTCCCACACAGGATCAACGCTCATGGGAACAGCAAGTTGGGAAAGAAGAGGAAGAACAGACGAAAGTAGTATCAGTACAGATATGAAATCGGAAGGAAGCAAAGTGGGCACGAAAGACAGGCGTCACAAAGGCCTAGCTAATGGCTAAGGTAACCTACACAAACCCCCTGGGGTCGCTGCTCCCCATAACATAGGATAGAATTTTATGGCTACCGCAATGTAACAATGATAGCATAAAAAGAAAATATTTAAGTAGCTTCACGGTAAAAAAAGTAGCTACTATTAAAGCGGTTTCACACGATGGCCAAAAGCTGAAACAACTAGTGACGGCGCGCGGCATATTCCGCGTTAAAAATTTCAATGCCCTGTTCAAACGATGGAATGGTAAGACAGTCAAACGCCCAAAATCTCTGCTCAGAACCCGTCGTCGTCACGGCTAGCTGCTCAAAAGAATTGAGTGGATAGTATCGCAGAAAAACTATACCAATTCACTTCACAACTGATTCTAACCCTGGAACACTAACATTCAGTATATCCCTATTGGTATGTATAGGGTACATTTTACCCCTAGTTAGTATCCAAGGGCTAACTAGAAGTCCATGATATAATGCCTCAATAATGGAGAGCCGCAGCGACTACGAGCCTAACGTCCACGACGGGTTTGATTTTAATGAAGGTTTATTTACACAATTCCAACCAACTGATAGGCGAGTCTTGGTCAAAAATACAGTACACGCCACCCTCAACTTGACGTGCAAGTGCGAGAGTTCGCCGATTACCTGACGCCCGTTCGAGAGTCAAAACTAGCCAACTCATTCATTTGACTATCGTGTGAAAGCGTCAGTAATCCTATTCGTTCCAAGCTGTGTTGCCTGGCCCCGAGGGTTCATTGACCCACTGTATTGGTACGGGAAAACGCTTTTGCGATTCTGGGCGGGGTAGCGCAGCCCGGCGCCGCGATGCGGCTACATAATTAGTTTGCAACTGCATATAATGACAATAGCGAGTGAAAGAGATGGAGATAGGTTAAATTTGGCCCAGCGGAAGGCTTATTGAAGAAATAGATTACGGTAGTTTTAACAACTGAGAACCTTCACCAAGTGAAGAGTCACTTAAACCTATCTAAATTTTGCAGATGATAGGCTGGTACCTAACACTCAACCTGACAAAACGTTCATTGTTTTTTGTCCGGTTTTAGGTTAGAGTGTGATTCTCGATGTACCTAAATACCTACAACTGAAGTGAATTTAGACATCAGTCATTCTACATAGTGTACATTAATACGTACAAGGTTTGTTTACGTATCTACCTAACAACAACACAAGATCACACATACACGTGTGTACTGTGGTCGACTGCTGCCGCGCACTCCTCTGGAGCAAGTTAGCATTCGGCATATACCTGCAGCACAAACAAGTGCGTGTGGGTTTGCCAGTGGGAGTACGGTCAATTCGACATCACTTTTACTTTTGCATTCGTATACGGGCGAGTGGGCGACCCGATTGTTAATTTCTCGCGATAACATAACTGTGCCATAGTGCCTTACAATATCTTTGAGTAGGGAACAGACGATGGTGTGAGAGGCACTCTTTAGTTTTTATAATATCTGATATAAAGGGTTACCATGACAGGCAAGTCCACACTCTGACTGTCATCAGGGTCAGCACTGGCAGGCTCAAAATTCGCCCCTTGCGCGAGTTTGTTTTAGCACTGCCACAGAAAATGCTTCGTATTGGTCATACTGCTCATCTATTCATAGACCGTAAAAAATATAAAAAAGCGTCAACTCTGCTGAACTTTATGACCTAGTTTTCAGAAGAAAAACAGACGTTCGCTTCCGATAACTGACAACAGATAATGAATGCAATCTTGTGATACTGGCTGTAGTGAGAGAGACAAGAGTTTGCCATGGGTAGACATGTCTTCCAAAGGGGCCAAAAACTCATCATTATCAGTCTGCATATGACGAACTTTCTTGTCTGGTTCCGATTCACAAGAAAATAACACTTCAGTAATAATATGCAACATAGGATAACTTTCACTCTTGCCGAAAACGTATAACAAACTTCCATTTAACATAGGCGGCGGTGCTGCACACGCGATCCATCGACAGATTTTTCTACTATCGCTATATCGCCATCGAAAATTTGCCGTTGCCATAACAGGGAAAAATATTTGTTTCTCAAGTCAATATTTTGGTTTGCAGAGTCGCCGACTTGAAGGCAAAAAAAAAAAAAAAAAACCTGAGAAGCGAGTGTGGGATTAATTCAAATCTAATATAAATTCGGTGCTCGATTTTTGGTAGTCTGTGATCGTGGAATCGCGGAACCCCCAGCAGTGCATAGGGGTAGATCGTTTACTGGGGCCCGATCTACCACAGACCTCCGCAGCAGCCTGTAATAGAGGAAAACTTGGCCCATGGGACACCAGCACAACTACACTGGACTCGACAGTCGAGAAGCAGCACAGACACAAGCATATGACCAGCAGCAGAAGCAGAGGCGGGGGGTCCGTAACTATACAGGGCACTACAGCAGCAGGGGCTACGTACGTCTGTGGACGACACTGGTGAGCTCGCCCTCATCTGGAGGGCAGTCCACAACCCTCGTCCCGTCTCCTAATGTCGCCTGCACAGGTAACGGAGCCGTTAGTGTTAGTTGCCCTTGAGGAACAGCTGGTAAGAACTGGCGCATGTTCGAGACAGTCGTACTGAGGATAAGAACGAGCATAATAGTGCGAGTTGCCTTAAGGAGAAGTACGAGCATAATAGTCCCAGTTGCCTTACGAGTATAATAGTGCCAGTTGCCTTAAGGACAAGAACGAGTATAATAAAGGGTCATTCCACCGAGACGATCGTTACATTTGGAGCGTACTTATTGCCAAACTTCAGCCTATAACCTTAAATGTTGTATGATTAGCATGATATGTTTTTAGCATAATAGTACCAGTGTCTAATAATGCTAATGGAACTATCCCCAACATTCTATGATTGTTGTTTTAGTTATTTACTTTTAAAGTGGCCGTGACGATCGTTACACAGATGCAACCTTGAGTCCGACCTAGTGCTATAAAAGTACAAAACTCTCTGCAAGTACAAATAGATATCTGAATGCTTTATATGGGAGTTATAGATGAAGGATTAGGCTATTCAAATGTGTCTAGGTTTAGTTAGTTGCAATTACCATTTTCACTCAGAAGCCAAAGACGCGCCGTGATGATCGTTACAAAAATATCGTGACAACCGTTACATTGCGAGTTTCTTACCAAAAATACTATAAATAAAGCAATTAAACAATCTTTAGGTAGTCCTAGGGTCTTATAACGCATTTTAACAATAGCTAATGTTTTTATGTGTGAACATGCAATATAAAATTATATGACTTACCCTGATAATAACTATTTCAACTGACTATTAAAAATTTATAATTGGCTTCCAAGTGCAATCAGTATGTAACATAATTTTGAAGCATAATGTTAACTTAGTACTAGGGAAAATTATGAGTTGCATCTGTTGCATTTTACTGACTGTATTAAGGTTTTTACAGAGTGTTACAAAAATTTGGTTTTAATATTTTTGTGTTTTTTTTTAGATTCTTAAAGTAGAGGTTATAACCTCAGGTTGACATCAGCGTGGAATGACCCTAGAACGAGTTGCCTTAACCCTTCACTGCGTTAGGTATCACACACGATATAGTTTTAATAGTGTTATTCCTACGGAGAAGGTAAATTTATGCTTGTGACAAGCCAAGGGCGAAGGAACACGCCCTTTTTCTCACCAAAAGCGAACTTGACACCGTATAG
>LQNS02278089.1:16951064-16961623 GCA_001587735.2 Parhyale hawaiensis | reverse complement strand
CAGAGGTTACAACCTACCCAATACAGGCACAGAAGCAGACGATGACGAGTAGCAGAGGTTGTAACCTACCCAATACAGGCGTAAAAGCAGAAGATGACGAAGTAGCAGAGGTTGCAACCTACCCAATACAGGCACAGAAGCAGACGATGACGAGTAGCAGAGGTTACAACCTACCCAATACAGGCACAGAAGCAGACGATGACGAGTAGCAGAGGTTGTAACCTACCCAATACAGGCGTAAAAGCAGAAGATGACGAAGTAGCAGAGGTTGTAACCTCCCACACAAGTGCCTAGGAAGAAGCAGTGGTGGTCCCGTTGGTGGATGCAGCGGTCACACAGCGAGCAGTGGTGGGACCGCTCAGGTTTGTAGATCTTGCAGTTGGGACAGTAGCGCAACTGCCTGCACTCGCTGTGGGACAGTCCTGGGCTGATCTCACTGCAAAGAATGAATCAAGTTCGTCTGACCCAGATGGTAGATAGCCAGTCTCTAAGCTACGCTAAAGATCAGGGCACCAGCGCGTTGGTGCTTTCTCTGTCAACTTTGTCTATTTAACAGCCACTCTAAAATCAGAGCCAGGACTTTATTTACGTTCTGAAGCAAACTGCAGATGAGCTTAGGGGACTGTTATAGATCATTCACTATGAGCTTCTAAGAATTAGCTTCTGAAGGAGCAGAGTTTTCGTAACGAAAGGGTTTAGCCTGACTAGCAACAAGGAAGGTAACCTCATGGGGCACCCTGAGAGCGCGATCGGGGCCAACTGCAACATCCCCTGCGGAAGAAGGCACTAGGGACAGTCCTTGAGTACGTGAGGCCCACATAAATTCTGATAAAGTCCCCAGAGAACTGCGACTTCTTATAACATATGATAGGACAACCTGACTAACCAAACCTCAAAATGTCATTCTTTTAGCCAAAGATGTTATGAATATTGTCTTCCTTCTCCGAAACTTTTTCATAGAGCTTTCCCTTACTTCACGGTGCTGGTCATATTACCATCATCCTAAAGCAACCCAACAGGTCTGTCATCTACCAATAAATTTGTCACTATATTGTCTCCTTATATACTCTGAAACAACCCCATCCCATTCCTTTACCTCAAAGCGCTGACCGCCCGCATTCTGCTTACCCCAAAACAATCAGTGCGAGTCGAGTTTTTATTACTCATCATCCATAACTCCCAGAGCCGCAGAGCTTACTTTGAAGGCAACAATATACGGGCGGCCAAAGTTCTGCTGCTCCATCAACTGAGGAAGTTTGCTCATGCAATTTATATTATGGAAGATAGCAGCGAGGGAGCTGCTTTGTGCGCGCGAGACCGGTCGTCCAAGTTCCTATTTTGGAATTTCTTCTGCACGGTAAAATCAGACGCCGGGCCGAAGCAAAAAGAAAAGTGAGCTAAAAATAGAGACACGGGTCAAAGCAGTGATTTCCCGTAGGAGCGCAGGAAAGGGTCGTCTTTGTGGGATAAAACTTTCGTCAGGATATAAACACTGCTTTCGAATAAAGACTTAGAAAGGGCAAGCGCATGTAAAATTGACATAGCTTGAATTTAACCGCATGTGATACACGGCACACTGATGCATAACAGCAATATATTGGAGAGGGTCGGAGCCTAAACGTCGGCTTCTCCTTGAGAATGCGCCTGTCGGTCCGTCTACCTACCGCCAGCTATCTAATCTCAATATTTTTGTTATGCTGTTCAATACCGCACAAAGTTTGGTAGCACTGCTCAAAACGCCAAGAAAAGGTGACACTTTACAGATATCTTGGGCAAACTCTAGTTTTTAGTGACTTCTAGGCTTAAGACAGAGAATTAGTACGACGCTAGTCGAGTTATTCCCAAATGGCTGCGATGACTACCTATGTAGTCTTTCGGTCTCTGGCAGGAGTGGCATTGTTGAAAACGTCCTGCACGATCGAAGGATGATGGGTTGAGCATATCTAGGCGTTTCAATAAGAGAGGAAACGAGATATGTCGTACGTTAAGCGAAACGGGAAGGCAAGTAGAGAGAAACGCCGAACAATAATCAGCATATCGAAAAATAAGAATAAACAGAGTGACAAAAATCTGAAAGAAGGAAGCAAAACAAGTGCCATCGCGGTCACTCACAACTCGCAACAGAGCAAAACATCACGCGACAGTGGGTCGATAGACACATGCACATGGGTCGCGGATACACAATTAGAGCCCACACTATCGTCTGTACAGCCTCATTTTCGCTTCGTAATAAAGCGCGGAAATAAACTGTCCCGAAGACTCATAGGCTTCGGTGAGGCAACAATATCCTATATATATGGGGTACCCTGGGCCTGGACTCCACATGATATGAGGGATGACAAAACATAACTAATGCGACTATATGACCAGTGTAGGCATCCCCAGGTGAAAATGAAGGAAATAAATTGATTAAATACTAAAAACAAGCACTGACTACGATGGAGCATTACCAAGACGGAGCATTGACTAAGATGAAGCACAGACTAAGATTTGACTACGATGGGGCACTGACCAAGACGGAGCATCAATTAAGATGAAGCTTTACTAAAGGTGGAGCATTGACCACAGTGCGGTATTCACTCAAATGAAGCATCAGCCGAAGTCAAACAATGAATAAGGAGGAGCATTGACTAAAGTCAAACATTAAATAAGGAGGAGCATTGAGCAAGGTCAAACATTAAATAAGGAGGAGTACTGACAGCAGTCAAACACTGAATAAGATACAGCACTGCTAAAATTCAAACACTGACTAAGGTCTAAGATTGTGTCTTTCCATAAGCCTGGGGCGCGACCCCCCATAACAAAGACAAAAATTAACTAACCAGGAAATTTGCCCTGTTTCTTACTGAAGCAGCGCCACCTCGCTACAGGTAGGAAAACAAAGCAAAACCAAAGTAAGAGAGGTTGACCGGATTCATACCAGGGTCTGCTATTTTGCGACTAGGTTTCTTCGTTCTATCGCATACCTACGGGTAAAAATCCGTCTAAGCGGAGGACGCATTGCCTTGTGTAGATAGCGTGAAACCTTTATCCGGCAAGGGACCATATATATGCTGTACCTTACACATTCTATTCCTACGAAGGTATTTTTCAGCATGGCCATAAAGGATTACCCAGTGGCCTACACGTCCCATATACCCATGCCTCCGGAGAAGAACAGAATGTAGACACAAAGGTATACGTTGCTGTGGGTCCACAAGTACGATGATGCTGCCATAACCATGAGTTACCTTATCACCTACTGATACGACCGGCGAGCTGATACCGTCTGCATTGTACCGGACATTGTTCAACTCGTTGCTTACCGCACTCAAAAAAAAAAAAAAAAAAAAATCGGCCTCTTGAAACCAGCGCGTTTTCCTGTGTACTGACGCGAAAGTCCTCTTAGCACGCCAAGCCAGGTACAAGTTGTTGGTACACGAAAAAGCGTGCCAATTCCGGATGAGTAGATCCGTTGCTCAAACCTCCCTGGACACGACTACGGTGTTTCAAGGAGGAGGCGTTTGCTACATCAGTAGTAGTAGTAGCAGTATACGACAGTTCAGGCCTCCCTAAATAACTACTAAGCTTTTCTAAGTTAGGAAAAGGCAGGGACATATAGTATGACGTTAGAAACGTGGAAGCCATGTACGAAAATGCTCCCACATAGGATCAACTCGGATGGCGACAGCAAGCCGTAATTAAGGGATATTTGCAAGTACAAGACTATGTAGCAAATAACAAACTGGAGCACTCTGAGAGCGTATACCGTAGCACCGCCAAGCAGGGCAACGGTAACGAAAACTGCAAATTGGTTCTGAAACAATGATTTTCTTTGTTATCAGCACCAAAATCTAATCAGCTGTACCTTTAGACAGTACTAACAGCTTTTTAAATTTTCTTGAAGATCCATTCATAACTTTTTGAGTTAGCGGCTAACAAACATTAGCGAAACACACAAACCGATCATCAGTAAAACGTGGTCAATCATGTCCTTCAACATTTCTTACAATTCCTCTAAATTTCATAAGGATCCGTTCCTAACTTTTTGAGTTATTTTGTTAATAAACATAAAAACAAAAATAAATAATGGAACAAATTATCACAGAAATTTGGTCATATACTCTTCGTGATATAGCTACTTAACAAATCATGTAAATTTCATAGAAATAGCCTACGTCCACAACTTTTTGAGTTATGGCAATAAGAAAAAAGGTAGAAAACAAACAAACGGTCGAACGGATCTTCACTAAAAGTTAATCCTCCGTAACCCAAAACATGCCTAACAATCCCTGTAAATTTTGTGAAGATCCGTCCATAACTTTTAGAGTTATCTTGGTGACTAAGAGACAAACAGTAAGACAGACAAAGAGAATAACAGACGAAGAGAATGACAGGCGAAGAGAATGACAGGCGAAGAGAATGACAGGCGAAGAGAATGACAGGCGAAGAGAATGACAGACGAAGAGAATGACAGACGAAGAGAGTGACAGACGAAGAGAGCGACAGACGAAGAGAGTGACAGACGAAGAGAGTGACAGACGAAGAGAGTGACAGACGAAGAGAGTGACAGACGAAGAGAAGGACAGACGACGAGAATGACAGACGAAGAGAAGGACAGACGACGAGAATGACAGACGAAGAGAATGACAGACGAAGAGAGTGACAGACAAAGAGAGTGACAGACGAGGAGAGTGACAGACGAAGAAAGTGACAGACGAAGAGAATGACAGACGAAGAGAATGACAGAGGAAGAGAATGACAGACGAAGAGAATGACAGACGAAGAGAATGACAGACGAAGAGAATGACAGACGAAGAGAATGACAGACGAAGAGAATGACAGACGAAGAGAATGACAGACGAAGAGAATGACAGACGAAGAGAATGGCAGACAAACAGTATGACAGATAAAAAGAATGACAGACAAAGAGGACAAAGAGAATGGTAGACAAAGAGACAGACACGACGAAAACATAGCCTCTTTGGAGGAGATAATTAACAACAGGAATTCGTCTCACTGTAATCGCTACACATGAAAGACGTACGTTTCCAAAGGCAGTATTCGAATGAAATTCAAGTTAAATATGAGACTTAAGCCTTCACCTACAGTAGTAAATGGTCAAGTTTCGTAGAATTGACATTTTATAATTATTGACACAATGCAGGCTCTGCAGTCTCGCTAGAGAGGCCTTGCTTTCTCTTAGACTACAACCAAAAATAACAGGACAAAAGAACCGTAGCAGTAAAATAACAGCTTGGCAAACAGAGGCTCAAGTGGTGTCACACCTACAATTGATGACTGAATTACGCGTAATGGCCGGTAACAGATTAATAAGTATGGTGCCTTATTACATAATATATTCTACTTGCACAGAGTAGCGGACGCCATGCATAGCCACATTCGCAAGCGATGTTACAAAAACTGTCATAATAAGAGCCTGGCCCTCGATAATTCACTCTGACCGCTTGACACGTTTCAAATAAAGCAGTCCTCACGGAAGTTTTTTTTTTAATTAGGACGTACCACGACAGCGGTACGCTAATCCCTCATTAAATAAGACTGCACGTCCGCAGAAGAACAAAGATAGCGAAAGCGCTCTTTAAAGAAGCTGCGCGTACGGCCGAAAACAATGGTTGCGAAGCGTTCAGCAGCCGCGAGTGCAAGTTCTGTAGAGAAAACAAAGATGGCAGGGCGTTCATGAAATAAGCTACAGTTCCGGCGGAAAAACAAAGATGGCAGGGCGTTCATTAAGTAAGGCTCTACGTCCAGTGGAAAAAAAAACAGATAGCGAGGCGTTAGTTTACTCTGCAGTTCCGGCATTATTTCATTATTTGTTTAAGCGTACCTACAAACAATTAGGTTGATGGTGCAGGGTGCAGGGAAGGAGACGAAAAACGAAAAGAGAAGAAGACAGAAGAAAGCGAACACTCGTGCGGGGGGTCCTTTCCGTGGCTCCCACACGGGAGCAGATAGGAGTCCCATAGGATGGGTCACTTACCACCATTCGGCGGCCCACCTCGCGGAACAGAAGGGGAAATACAGTATAGAGAACCTACCTAACTCTACAAAACTAACCGTCTCAGCAGGAACTGCGGCCAGATGCTACATCCCCTGCGGAGAAGGTACTCGGGACCTTTGGGTGCGTGATGCCCTAACATATTGTGGCAGGGAAAAGGCAGACAGAAAGAGTATATCGACAGAAAGGAGGAAACCATGCACGAGCGCGGATCAACGCGCATGGGAACAGCAAGTCAGAAAAGAAAAGGAACAACAGAACAAAGCATCATCTGTAGGAGTATGAAAACGAAAGGAAGCCAAGTGGTAGGCACGAAAGACAGAAGGCCTAGCTAATAGCTAAGGTAACCTACAAAAACATAACGCGGGATGGGTGAACCTACCTAACTTAACCCTATGGTCCATCGTATGTCCGTCCCCTGAGGAGAGCACTTCCGGTAGAAAAACAAAGCCAGCAAATGGTTCATTAAATAAGACAGTACGTCCAGCAGGAAAAAAAAAAGCCAACAAATGGTTCATTAAATAAGACAGTACGTCCAGCAGGAAAAAAAAGCCAACAAATGGTTCATTAAATAAGGTAGTACGTCCAGCAGAAAAAAAAAGCCAGCAAATGGTTCATTAAATAGGGCAGTACGTCCAGCAGAAGAACAAAGACAGCGATGCGTTCATTAGCACGGCTGTCACATGCAAGACAGGGACAGCCATGGTCCTGTCAGACGGCTGCAATGTCTCAGTTAATTGCGCTTGTCGCAGGCAGTATACAGCCGGCGACATCTGCTCCTTAATTGCCATGCTGTACGTCGGCCCCCGACTGCCTGGCACTGCTCGTATCATTTTCTCTTCCTCGGTGCCGAGAATTCGAATATTTCGATATTTTGACTTTGAGTCTCGTACAAATTGGACGCACTTCGATTTCGGTAACACTTTGCGAAAGGCGTGTATACAGACAGGAGTTGGTCGAACTTAAGATGGTTAACAGTTTAATTAAATGGACGGTGTGGATGACTCTGTCGAACTTAAGATTGGTTAATCGATTATACGAATGGTGCGGATGACTCTGTTGATGGTAAGATTGGATAACAGTTTATAAGAACGGTACGTGGATGACTTCACCACACTGTGCACTCGTGCACGCAGCTGGATGCGAGGATGTGCAGGTCGCACGTCGTTCACGCTACCGTATCTACGCTACAGACTTGAAAAATACGACATGCGACATGCACATCCTCGCGACAAGTTTTGCGTGGGAAAGTATAGTGTTGCCACGGCATTAAGCGCCTCTACGGAAGGCGCGGAAGAAGTCGTCACACAAAAATTTCGTTAACCAATTGCGAACGGCACGTATGAAATCGACACACTGACTGTTTACGGACAACGTGGATGAAATCGTGTCATTGACGGTAGCATACCCACGGTAGCAACGGACCTCGCGTGCTGCACAGCTGTGCTGAGAGTCACGGGAACGATCCCCAGGCCAGGTGACCGATCATTGTCATGGCGCTCGGCGCACTGAATTAGCAAAACCTGTCATTGCTATCGTGGGGGTACTTACTTTTTTTTAGGATAGGGAGGTGGAGGAGTGGCGGGTCGTTGAACCTGCCGCTAAATACACCATAGTTCTTAGCGACCCATCGTCGGCTGCAACTGTACTTGCTCCTCTGGGGCCAGTTGGCCTATATCTGCCGCACGAATCAGTGCGTGTGGATTACCAGTGGAAAGTTGCAGTTAAAGTTGGATTTACGTTTACCTTTTACGAACGACGCAGATGAAATCGCGTGTCTGACCGCACTATCAGTAGTATATAATAGTTCACGTTGTGTTTTTATTTATTTACAACTATATTTATATCTTTCCTGTCACGCTCTATGAGAATAAGATAGGAGAAAATTCAGGTGCCGAAGACGGAATCTTGAATACAGGGGTGGCACTTGGGCGCTCCAGCTGGGGGACCTGAGCCTGCCTGCATGATCGTGTCTGGACATGTTCATTGTTCTGAGTTGCTACGGGATATGTCACTTACCTATGCCTTTATAATATATATCCAAACTTTTTACGCAGAATTTTGGATTTTCAATAAAGAAACCTTCTGAACAGGAATAAGCACAGGCGACAGCGAGGGTTTTCCTGAGGTGCTAATTTTCTACCGTCATTTATAATGACGGCCCCGGCCAATAGTATTAAATATAGCTACTGCAATCTCCACGATCCTGCTCTATAGCCCAACACAGTTTGTAGATTGATTGCTCGGGAAATGGCCCTCTCTGTTCCAATGTGACGGATTATGAAAGGATCTTCATGAAATTTACTGGAAATATTTGAAATTTTACGCAGAGCAATGGCCTGATTTAAGTTTGTAAGTAAGATCACTCAAAAGAGGCACAAATTAGCAAATTTTGGTGATCTGTTTGTCCGTTTGTGTGTCTGACTGCATGTTTGACTTTGTGTTTATCAGAACATTAGGGGGCCCGCACCGTCAAAAATGACAGAGAGAAATTTCTGATGACACTTCTTCAATGATTATACTTTTGTAACTAAGACGCAAATAGAGGAAAACGCTTTGACGGCCAACTCAAATTATCGTAAGAGATGCGTGCGTTCTACAGAGCAGTGCACTTCAATTCGTCTTCAGCACACTCCTTCCTTCCCTTGATGACATGCAAAAAATTTAACTATATTAGTAAGCGCTGAAATATCACTGAATTTGATTTCTGCTGCGTATCCAGAATGCAGAGTGATAGACATTAAGCAGAATGGAATATTCTCGACGAAGAAGTTGGAATTAGGAATTACGACGTCTACTACACCTACACCGGAAAAAATTGCTCACTCTACGCTTCGTTGATTTTCTATTGAATGTGTACATAACATCATGAACAGAATGAGAATATAATTTCGATGTAGAGAAAAAGTAAAAAATATCAGACTCCACGGGAACGGCAAGAGAAGCTGGAAGAGCTAGAAGTGCATTCAATGTTAATAACGATAGGTATTCCCAATTTGACCATCTTTTACAACCAGGTCTTATTATTGCCTTGTATACAGTATTTCATCAGAAGGGAAGAGTATCGGCAAAATCTCCAACGGGGAAAAAACTGCATTCCAATAATAAAGTGAAAAGGATCTCGAATTTGCCATCTTCTGCAACCCGGTTATCGATCTCCATGGAAACGCAATTTGATTACGAAATCTGCAATCTGGATTATGTCTTTAAGAGGCGGACACGAAATATCTATAATATTAATAGCGTTGTTCCCTCGTTCATTCCTTCGTGTGTTTCGCTCTTCAATTATAGATAGGGGAAAATTCAACTAGTAAGAAGCTCTGATTTTCGCTGGAGGAAGTTCAACCACAGATGTTTCTTTCAGCTCACGCTGGAAGAAAAATTTCAGCCAGTTTCCAAGCAAAGACATGAAGTTTATTTTGCACGAATCCTGCCTGCCAAGACACCAAATTTCATTTCTTGTAATATTCACGTTGCTGAGGTTGCATTACGATCCAAGCATGGGAAAATCCGATCGTAACCATAATACGGTTCAAACAAAGCTGTTCTAAACTGCATTTTTCAAGTGCAAGTGCAATGTTTAGAGAAATGACGCAAACTAAAAGAAAAAGTGCTTTCAGCGACACGAATCAACTTCTTTTTAATGGGCTAAGTGTTGTATTACGTTGGTAGGCTATCGCACATCAAGTGTCAAGGAGCCACGGCTCCCGTAGCATAACTGAAATCATCAAATGCACCGATGAAAAATGGAAACGCTAAAAATATGAAAGTCTAACTAATGTTATCTTCAGACGATGAGAAACAACGGATATCGAAGGCGTGTAAATATAGAAGAAAAGCAATGAGAAAAGTACCTCCTAAAAGTGTGATTGCTATACTTGCTTATGCTGTCTTTATATATCTATCATGATATACAGGGGCGAAAATTTTACTGGTAAAATATCTGCGAGATCCACGAGTCTAGATACGTTGTGCATGTACAGGGTGACTTAGGGCGCGGGCACGCCTACGTGAAAGTTGCATTGCCACGCAAATCTGTATCTGATTGGACATTGCTATGCCACTAAAACGAATATCTAGGGTTTGAGTCGTTTCTGGCAGTTTGTACGTTATAACAACAGCAATGGCCAAGTTTTGGGAAGATGTACCTCTTACTTTTGAGTTAGTTTTTAAAGTTGCAATGACGCATAGTTTTAGCGTGACTTTCAAGCGCTGTGTAGTCAAGGCAGCATGACGGCCAAAGCAAAAAATTAAGTGATTGAGCAATTATTATGATAGTGTGCCCACACTATTAGGGATGGACTTGCTACGACTTGGAAGACCGAAGCGCTTCACGTTCTTGGAACAGATGTTTCTGTGAGCATGATAACGGTTGAATCTATTAAGACACATCGATTGCAAGATGTATGTACAGTTGTGAATTGAAACTCAATAGTAATTCAAAGACAGAGTCTAAAGTGATCACGTGGCCCTCGCTGTAGTGGAATAGCTGACGCAGATCGGAGTTTAAGCAGTTTTTTGAAGATAATAATGTTAGACAAGTCAAAGTTGCATACACAGC
>LQNS02278089.1:16929057-16948473 GCA_001587735.2 Parhyale hawaiensis | reverse complement strand
TGGTGACAAAGAGACAAACAGTAAGACAGACAAAGAGAATGACAGACGAAGACAATGACAGACGAAGACAATGACAGACGAAGAGAATGACAGACGAAGAGAATGACAGACGAAGAGAATGACAGACGAAGAGAATGACAGACAAAGACAATGACAGAAAAAGACAATGACAGACAAAGACAATGACAGACGAAGACAATGACAGACGAAGACAATGACAGACGAAGACAATGACAGATGAAGACAATGACAGACGAAGACAATGACAGACGAAGACAATGACAGACGAAGACAATGACAGACGAAGACAATGACAGATGAAGAGAATGACAGACGAAGAGAATGACAGACGAAGAGCATGACAGACGAAGAGCATGACAGACGAAGAGCATGACAGACGAAGAATATGACAGACGAAGAGAATGACAGACGAAGAGAATGACAGACGAAGAGAATGATAGATAAAGAGACAGACAAACACTACGAAAACATAGCCTCTTTGGATTAGATAATTAACAACAGGAATCCGTCACACTGTAAGCGCTACACAAGAAAGACGTACGTTTCCAAAGGCAATATTCGAAGGAAATTTAAATTAAATATGAGACTTAAGCCTTCACTACAGTAGTAAATGGTCAAGTTTCGTAGAATTTATATTTTATATTTATTGACACAATGCAGGCTCTGCAGTCTCGCTAGAGAGGCCTTGCTTTCTCGTAGACTACAACCAAAAATAACAGGACAAAAGAACCTTAGCAGTAAAATAACAGCTTAGCAAACAAAGGCTCTCTCCCGCTCCAACTACTCAGTTTGATATCTCTAAGCTCCGCATGTCAGCGGCTCTTGAACGTGCTTGCGTGCATTCAAGATCGTTTCTTGGGCAGGGACTCTTCCCCCCCCCCCCCCTCTTTTTTTCTCTCTCTCTTTTCTCCTGCCCTCTATATCCTACTAACATAATGGCAATAGCTCATAGAGTGGCGGGGCGTATGTTCCGGTGTCTCTTTGGGAATGGGCGTATTGGTTCGTCTACTGCCGCCTATCTAATCTAATCTAATTTGTGACTGAATTAAGCGTAATGGCCGGTAAGAGCTTAATAAGTATGGTGCCTTATTACATAATATATTCTACTTGCACAGAGTAGCGTATGCCATGCATAGCCACACTCGCAGCGACGTTACAAAAACTGTCATAATAAGAGCCTGGCCCTCGATAGATAATTCACTCTGACCCCTTAGACACGTTTCAAATAAAGCAGTCCTCACGAAAGTTTTTTTTAATTAGGACGTACCACGACAGCGGTGCGCTAATCCTTCATTAAATAAGACTGCACGTCCGCAAAAGAACAAAGATAGCGAAAGCGCTCTTTAAAGAAGCAGCGCGTACGGCCGAAAACAATGGTTGCGAAGCTTTCACCAGCTGGGAGTGCATGTTTTGTAGAGAAAACAAAGATGGCAGGGCGTTCATCAAATAATACTCTACGTCCAGTCGAAAAACCAGACAGCGAGGCGTGGGCTAAAACTGCAGTTCCGGCATCATTTTATTATTAGTTTAAGCCTCCCTACAAACAACTAGGTTGATTCAAGATAGGAAGAGAAATAGATAGCTACGTATATATTGAGAGAAACGAGGAAACCATGCACGAGAGTGAATCAATTAACGCGCATGGGATCAGCAAGTCAGAAAAGAAGAGGAACAACAGAACACAGCATCATCTGTAGGAGTATGAAAACGGAAGGAAGCCAAGTGGTGGGCACGACAGATAGGAGGCCTAGCTAATAGCTAAGGTAACCTACAAAAACATAACGCGGGATGGGTGAACCTACCTAACTTAACCCTATGGTCCATCGTATGTCCGTCCCCTGAGGAGAGCACTCCCGTAGAAAAACAAAGCCAGCAAATGGTTCATTAAATAAGGTAGTACGTCCAGCACAAAGAAAAGCCAGCAAAGGGTTCATTAAATAAGACAGTACGTCCAGCAAAAAAAAAAAAAACAGTAAATGGTTCATTAAATAAGACAGTACGTCCAGGAGAAAAAAAACAGCAAATGGTTCATTCAATAGGGCAGTACGTCCAGCAGAAAAACAAAGACAGCGCTGCGTTCATTAGCACGGCTGTCACATGCAAGACTGGGACAGCCATGGTCCTGTCAGACGGCTGCAATGTCTCAGTTAATTGCGCTTGTCGCAGGCCGTATACAGCCGGCGACATCTGCTCCTTAATTGCCATGCTGTGCGTCGGCCCCCAACTGCCTGGCACTGCTAGTATCATTTTCCATCCCTCGGTGCCGAGAATTCGAATATTTCGATATTTCGACATTCAGTCTCGTACGAATTGGACGCACTTCGATTTGGGTAACACTTTGCGAAAGGTGTACATACAGGAGTTTGTCGAACTTAAGATTGGTCAATAGTTTAATTAAATGGACGGTGTGGATGGCTCTGTCGAACTTAAGATTGGTTAATAGATTATGCGAAAGATGCGGATGACTGTCGATAGCAAGATTGGCTAACAGTTAATACGAAGAGTACGTGGATGACTTCACCACACTGTGCACTCGTGCACGCAGCTAGATGCGAGGATGTGCAAGTCGCACGTCGTTCACGCAACCGTATCTACGCTACAGACTTGAAAAATACTTATTGGCACGACATGCGAGCTGCACATCCTCGCGACAAGTTTTGCGTGGGAACGTATACTGTCGCCACGGCATTAAGCGCCTATACGGAAGGCGTGGAAGCAGTCGCCACACAAAAATTTCGGTAACCAATTGCGAACGGCACGGATGAAATCGACACACTGACCATTTACGGACAACGTGGATGAAATCGTACCATTGACGGTAGCATACCCACGGTAGCAACGGATCTCGTGTGCTGCACAGTTGTGCTGAGAGTCCCTGGAACGATCTCCAGGCCAGGTGACCGATCATTGTCATGGCGCTCGGTGCGCTGAATTAGCAAAACCTGTTATTGCTATCATGCGGGTACTTACCCTAGGATAGGGAGGTGGAGAAGTGGCGGGTCGTTGAACCTCCCGCTAAATGCGCCATAGTTCTCAGCGACCCGTCGTCGGCTGCAACTCAACTTCTTCTCTGGGGCCAGTTGGCCTATATCTGTCGCACGAACCAGTGCGTGTGGATTACCCAGTGGAAGGTACAGTTGAAGTTGCATATACGTTTACCTTTTACGAACGACGCAGATGAAATCGCGTGTCTGAACGCACTATCAGTACTATATAATAATTCACGTCGTGTTTTTATTTATTTATTTACAACTAGCCCTATGTTTATATCTTTCCTGTCCCGCTCTATGGGAAGAACATAGGAGAAATTTCAGGTGCCGAAGACGGAATCTTGGATACGGGGGTCGCACTTGGGCGCCCCAGCTGAGGGACCTAAGCTTGCCTGCATGATCGCGTCTGGACATGTTCATTATTCTGAGTTGCTATGGGAGATGTCACCTACGCCTTTATAATATATATTCAATTTTTTTGGCAGAATTCTAGATTTTCAATAAAAAAGCCTTCTGAACAGTGATAAGCACAGGCGACAGCGAGGGTTTTCCTGAGGTGCTAATTTTCTACCGTCATTTATAATGACGGCCCGGGCCACTAGTATTAAATATAGCTACTGCAATCTCCACGATCCCGCTCTATAGCCCAACACAGTTTGTAGATTGATTGCTCGGGGAGATGGCTCTCTTTGTTCCAATGTGACGGATTACTAAAGGATCTTCATGAAATTTACTGGAAATATTTGGAATTTTACGCAGAGCAATGGCTTGATTTAAGTTTGTAAGTAGCATCACCCAAAAGAGTAAATTTTGGTAATCTCTTTGTCCGTTTGTGTGTCTGACTGCATGTTTGACTTAGTGTTTATCAGAATACTAGGGGGCCCGCACTGTCAAAAACGACAGAGAGAAATTTTTAATGACACTTCTTCATTGATTATACTTTCGTAACTAAGACGCAAATAGAGGAAAACGCTATGACGGCCAACTCAAATTATCGTAAGTGATGCGTGCGCTCTACTGAGCAGTGCACTTCAATTCGTCTTCAGCACACTCCTTCCTTCCCTTGATGACATGCGAAAAATTTAACTATATTAGTAAGCGCAGAAATATCACTGAATTTGATTTCCGCTGTGTATCCAGAATATAGAGGGATAACATTAAGCAGAATGGAATATTCTCGACCAAGAATTTGGAATTAAGAATAACGACGTCTACTACACCTACACCGGAAAAAATCGCTACCTCTACGCTTCGTTGATTTTCTATTGAATGTGTACATAACATCATGAACAGAAAGAAAATATAATTTCGATGTAGAAAAAGTAATGAATATCAGACTCCACGGGAACGGCAAGAGAAGCTGGAAGAGCTAGAAGTGCATTCCATGTTAATAATGATAGGTATTCCCAATTTGACCATCTTCTACAACCTGGTCTTATTATTGCCTACTGTATTTCATCAAAAGGGAAGAGGATTGGCAAAATCTCCAACGGGGAAAAAACTGCATTAAAATAATAAAGAGAAAAGGATCTCGCTTTTGCCATCTTCTGCAACCCGGTCATCGATCTCCATGGAAACGCAACTTGATTACGAAATCTGCAACCTGGCCTACTTTTTGCCTATTTCTTCAAGAGGCGGACACGAAATATCTATAACATTAATAGTGTTGTTCCTTCGTTCATTCCTTCGTGCGTTACGCTCTTCAATAATAGATAGGAGGAAATTCAACTAGTAGGAATCTTTGATTGTCGCTGAAGGAAGTTCAACCACAGCTGTTTCTTTCAGCTCACACTGGAAAAAAAATTTCAGTCAGTTTCGAAGCAAAGACATGAAGTTCATTTTGCACGAATCCTGCCTGCCATGATACCAAATTTCATTTCTTGTAATATTCACGTTGCTGGGGCTGCATTACGATCCAAACATGGGAAAATCCGATCGTAACCATAATACGGTTCAGACGAAGCTATTCTAAACTGCATTTTTCCAAGTGCAAGTGCAATGTTTAGAGAAATGACGCAAACTAACAGAAAAAACACTTTCAGCGACACGAATCAACTTTTTTTAATGGGCTAAGTGTTTTATTATGTAGGCAGGCTATTGCACATCAAGTGTAAAGGAGCCACGGGTCCCGTTGTATAACTGAAATCATCATATACACCGATGAAAAATGGAAACGTTAAAAATATGAAAGTCTAACTAATGTTATCTTCAGACGATGAGAAACAAAGAATAGCGAAGGCGTGTAAAAATAGAAGCAAAGCAATGAGAAAAGTACCTCCTGAAAGTGTGATTGCTATACTTGCTTATGCTGTCTTTATATCTCTATCATGATATACAGGGGTGAAAATTTTACTGGTAAAATATCGGCGAGATCCACCAGTGATATAGTGTCTAGATATGTTGTGCATGTACAGGGTGACTTAGGGCGCGGGCACGCAGACGTGAAAGTTGCATTGCCACGCAATACTGTATCTGATTGGACATTGCTATGCCACTAAAAAGAATATCAAAGGTTTGAGTCGTTTCCGGCAGTTTGTACGTTATAACAACAGCAATGGCTAAGCTTTGGGAACATGTACCTCCTACTAATTAATTTTGAGTTAGTTCAAATTTGCAATGACGCATAATTTCTGGCAGGTTGTACGTTATAACAAGCAGCAATGGCCAAGTTTTTGGAACACGTACCTCCTACTTTTGAGTTAGTTTAAAGTTGCAATGACGCATAATTTTAGCTTGACTTTTAAAGCGCTATGTAGTCGAGGCAGCATGACAGCCACAGCGAAAAATTAAGTGATTGAGCAATTATTACGATAGCGTGCCCACACTATTAGGGATGGACTTGCTACGAGTTGGAAGACCGAAGCGCTTCACGTTCTTGGAACAGATGTTTCTGTGAGCATGATAACGGTTGAATCTATTAAGACACATCGATTGCAAGATGTATGTACAGTTGTGAATTTAAACTCAATAGTAATTCAAAGACAGAGTCTAAAGTGATCACGTGGCCCTCGCTGTAGTGGAATAGCTGACGCAGATCGGAGTTTAAGCAGTTTTTTGAAGATAATAATGTTAGACAAGTCAAAGTTGCATACACAGCAGCGCAAGGGGAAGGATAGGGAGCAACGTTGCTATGTTTCGACTCTCGTGTTCAGCGCACTTGAGGTATGACGTAGTAGTTCATTAGGATTAAGGAACATGCAGGCGCTATTTATCGGTAGGTTAGGTTCAGAAGCTGCATTAGGTCGAACTAATTTGATTTATAATAGCGTAAGTTAAGATTGGTTCATTATAAAAAAAGTGAGGACATTAACTAACCGACCGTGGAATTTCTAAGGGTCCGGCTAGTTGAAATAAGTACACGAAGCGTTTTATTATATTAGGATGATAACTCCAAAAGTTATGGATGAGTCTCCAAGAAAACCACAAAGGAATTCTTAAGAATGTTAAGAGGGACAAACGGCCAACTGTTAGTGATGAACGAATAGAAATCCCGATTTCAGGACTAATTTGAATTATTCATTCAACATGCGTTGATTGGCGGAGGTATGCGCTCTCAGAGCACTCCTTTAGCTTGATGTTTGTTTTGTTCTATTTTCTTTGGACGAAAGAGAACAAAATGTTGCAGCCTAGGTCTATTGAGTCGAGGGTAAGTAAGAGAGCTATTCCTTCTGTAGTCATATGCACCACATTTCTAATTCAGATACGTCTAACATATTTCTAAATGTCTGTGGACACTTAAGGTACCTAAATTACCGTAAATCATGTATTCCATACTGAATGAACACTGACTCTCCACTAGTGGAAATCTTCAGGTCAACTGTGAATCTTTAGCACATGTTCGCCTGAGGAATAAATACCTCAGGTGGCTGCGCTCCTAATTATCGGGGGCAATGCATCAAGATGAAAATAGGTTTTTTGTTTGTTTAGATAGGAGAAAATTAATCTGAAAGGCAAGCTAGGGGGCCGTTGGTGACCAGGTTTTAAAAAAATGGAGTTTTCAGTTGATCAGAGTTATAAGACCAGGGTAATAAATGTTTAGTTCTAGGGTAAATTCCTGCGTTTCGGATTAGCTACAGGCTGGTACTGATAGTGAGAAGGTGTCACTATCAGTATTCTAGGCAAATCAAGGCACTCACAGATGCTGATTGCAGTTCGATGACCATCAGGCGACACTAACGAGAAAAGGGCACGAAGAAAAAAAAGCGTAAAAAAGGTCTTCGGTTGTTTCCGCGTCACAAAGTGGCCCGTTTACCGTTTGCTCAAGAGCACCAAACATGGGACAATGAAAAGTGGTCTAAAGTTTTGTTTTCTGACAAAAAAGAAGTTCCATCTGGATGGCCCTGATGGCTTCCAACGGTACTAGTATGACAAAGAGACGTCTATCAAAAATTTTCCAAGCGTCACAGCGATAGAGGCTCCGTTATGGTGTGGGGTGCNGGAGAGCAATGAAGGAGCAGAGTCGTCAAACAGCTGCTGGTTATGTCGGCATGTTACAAAGATCATCTTTGGCGACGGAGGGCCCTCGTTTGCATGGTGATGAATGGTTTTTCCAGCAGGATAATGCAGCAGTCAACACTGCCCGCCAGACTATGACCTTCTTTCAAGAGAATGGTGTTCCTGTTTTACGTCATCCAGCAGGCATTTTTCGTCTTTCTCACCTCCTACATTGAGGAATTACAGATCCCTAGTCAAAGTTGTTTACTTAAACGCACTAAAAAATCTTTGGGTACGGATGGCGAGAGATGTTTACAGAAATGGCAAACAATTTGAGACAGCTAACGAACTTCGTGATGCCATCCATCTTTAGGAGCTGTGACAATAATCCTTCAACCCTCATGGAAACACTGATTTCCAGTATGCCACAAAGAATTTTTGAGGTTATCAACAACAATGGAGGCAGTACTCATTACTAAGTTCAAACTTTGCTCACCTAAACGTCCTTGTCGAAAGGTTACCTACGATTTCTGTTTGTGGTCTTATAATTTTGATCAACTGAAAACTAATTATTTGAAAAAAATGTACATTTCTTAATAGTTACAGCAGGCATTTTTCGTCTTTCTCACCTCCTACATTTAGGAATTACAGATCCCTAGTCAAAGTTGTTTACCTAACCGGAAATTCTTAGGCATTCATCCGATGTTACTGGATACCTTTCACTATTTTCTCATTGGCAGCCGATAAATGTCTACGAATTTCGTTTGGGTATTTATCACTATTTTCTTACATTTTTAAGGGTCGAACTTTTGATCAGGAGTGTGTGTATGTGCGGGAAAGGCGTATACCAATATTCGTGTAAGTCAAACAATTATAATCTACAATGAAAAACGTCATCGTTGCAATTCGATATGCTAAAAGTTAGTTATATTTCAGTTTTACCACCATAGCCGCAACTCAGGCGATTCAACAGCGAATTTCATTTTCATTATTACGCCATCAGTAGGAATATTTTATCTCGGCATTTCAGCCAGAACAACTCAATTTGGCTCAGTGCGCTACAACTGGCGGGAAAAAGGCGCAAGGAATAGAAATAGACACACGAGTGGACGGCTCCTTTTGTGACCTTCCACACGAGAAACTAGAGGTGTCCCGCGTTCTAGGTGGGCTATCTAGATCGACAGCCCACCTCATGGAACAGAAAGGGAAAAGTAGAGAACCTACCTAACTTTAAAAAACTAACCTCGTCAGCAGGAACTGCGGCAAGTTGTAACATCTTTTGCGAAAAAGGCATTCGGGACTCTTGGGTGCATGATGCCCAAATATATTGTGGCAGGGATAGGGGCCGTCAGATAGTATATGCTAACATCTAAATCCGATGGCAGCCCATAGTATTACCAAACAGGGACCAAACAATGGGCCGCAATGCAGTGTAGTTTGGAATGAGGGTATTACCTGATCTTTGTATCTAACTTTTTGTTGTTGGTTGCCATCGTTAGGGTCCACCATCGCCAGTTTGGGGAAAAAAGCTCCGGAGGGGCCTAGACAGAGGGGGAAGGGAGAGTCGAAACGAGGAAACGCGCAGCCCCAAGCAGATCCAGCTAGAGACTGCTCACTGAAAGCTCAGTAGGGTGACTAGAGCACGAGAAGAGGTGATGAACAGACTGTTCGTCCAGTCCGTAGAATTGACAGGAGGGATCATCGATCTGTCCCACTCGGAAATTATAAGCCGCTGCCGCTAAGACCGAGCAGGCTCTACGCTGCCCCAGTTTAGTTCCCTAATGTCTTTAGAACCGCCGTGAGTAAGCTGCAGGCAGTACAGAATGCAGCCCCGCACATAGTCACCGGATGCCACCGCATGGCTTCAGCGCATCACCTCCACCAAGAGACCTCGACCCTACCAGCTGAAGAGAGTCTAGGGTTGCTGTCGAAACAGTATCTCCTCAGCGCATCGCGGGTACATCATCCTGCCCACGGCACTATCATGGCCCTTCTGGCCCTAGCCGTATTCGGCCCACTCTCCAATCAATGTTTGAAACAGACATCGCTCCCCTTCTTACAGATGAGATTCTCTCTCCCGAGCACTACCGCGCTGCCCTGAGTGCCTCACACACCTCTGCTGTCGCAACTGCATATTAGCCTAGCAGGGTTCTGGGCTATCAATGCCCGCCTCTCTGTGCGAAGGAGTCTCCACTCCCCAGATCCTTCCAAACTACCCTCTCCCAGCTACGCTCTGGCCACTGTTCGGTCTTAGCGGATATAAGTTCCGAATGGGAATGATCGCTGATCCTTACTGTCAACTGTGCAGACTGGATGAACAGTCTGTTCGTCACCTATTCTCATGCTCTAGTCACCCCACTTTCTTTCGGTGGGCAGTCTATGGCTGGACCCACTTGGGCTGCGCGTTCCTCGCTTCTCTGCCTTTCGGCGACTTTCTCCCCCCCTCTGCCTAGGCCCCCTCCAGAACTTCCTCCCCAAGCTGGCAATGGTGGACAGTGACGATGGCAAACAACAACACCGAGCAGTGGCCAGAGCGTAGTTGCGAGAGGGTAGTTCGGAAATATCTGGGGAGTAGAGACTCCTCAAATCGTGTATCTAACGTAACTCGTGCAATCAGCAGTGCCTTGTACACTTATGTCATTTCCCGATGTGTACCTTAACGAAGCGTATTTTATTTTGCTATTTTCTATTTAATTATCAAGCTTGAAACTCAGCTAGTATGAATACCACAATGCGCAACTGCCTCAGGGATCTGCGGGCAGGGCAAGGTGGCACCGGCTCCCTTTAGTTCTATTGTACTTGGTGGGAAACTAAATTCTAGCTTGTTTAGCAACATTTTGGGATGTTAACACCGGCAAGAACTTAGTTTCCAAACTAATAGTTAATGCGACCGAAGATATAATTATTTCCTTATAATGAGACAGGTAATACTATGGAGGAAGTCGGATAGGCTGAATCGAAAACCTTGCAGACCATCGGTGTTTCAGTTCAAAACAGCGCGCCGCATTCTCTGAGGAAGAAATTTTCTTGTATCTGAGTGCATTTTGCAGGATCTATAATGTACTTGGAGGCATAGAAACTATCTTGATTTGGAGGTGAAAAAAATTATTTTTTCATCGCAATTGAAGATACAAGTTGCGCCGCTTGTTTCATACTAAGCTACTTGTTTTCTAGCCGTTTGAGACTTCCAAGTGCATGGCAGAGCCTGCTAGATGCACCCAGGTGCATGAAAATCTAGTCCACAAAGAATGCACTTGGATGTTTTGAACAGAAACATGAACTATTTCCGTAAAGTTATGGAAAACCTACAACTACCTCTTTGCTTTATTAGAGTTATTTGAATGTTTCACTGCGTGGTTTATCATATAAGACGCGTACTTAATATGTCGACCAAAGATCGTCAAGAGCGTTGGCGCCCGTGACGGAAGGTTCTTATGCGATGATCTGTGCCCCCTCCACCCTCCCATTTTAGGCTATAGTCACTACATCAAATGCTTGCCAAGTACGTAAGGCGCAACAAAAGCTCGCCTGCCTGACAAGTATTAGAACTTGCACCCTTCAGCGTCATTGATATCAACGTTCCCTAGCCCGCCACTACTGCGGGATCGATAAAGTCCTTAATCTTGCCTACCCGTAGGAATAACACGATCACTGTGTCGGTACGCATCATAGGTTTTCATTGGCTATGCAGAGACGGGCTAAATAAAATATTTCTGGGGGTACGATTATTTTTTTTTCGCCCAACTTATGGGACTCTGAATGAAACAAGTTAGCATTTATTTTAATTTAAGTGCTACATCGTGATGAAACATCGCAGCGAAACAGCCGACGACACCGACGCCAAATAAGATTTAATTAACGATCGCTGAGCAGCACACCATCAGCTGCCAGCCGACTTGTCACCGTACAACTTGGTGAACAAATTTATAAAGAAGTAAAAAATAAAATAAATAAAGCACGACACGGAAAAATAGAAGCATTGAAGATTCCAACTGTATTGAAATGGTTCAAACAGACGTATGCTGAAATCGAACAAACAATTTGCGTTTTGCATATTAGATCATATCGAGGGTGTCAAGTGTTTACCACCCGCGAGCGAAGCAAAGAGGGGTGATAGATTTTGCGTTGAAGATATAAGTATATTTGTTCGTCTGCCCACCCAAAAAGAGGGAGGAGTTGAGCAATGTTCGTAACTTTTTGCAGGGAGTCAGATGAGTTGACCTAGGGTGAAAAATGTCAAAAACTAAAGTTAGCTGGCCACCAAAGAAGACTGCGTTGCCCCCCCCCCCCCGCGGATGATGGTCTTATGCCACGAGGCGTGCTCTCTCGTTTCTTCTTGAGTTTGAGTGCTTCTATTTTTGTTCGGCTCTTCCTTAGCAGTAGCTATTTAAGATACATTAATATTATACTGAGAGTTACAGCCTCCGTTGCCGCAACAAAAGCGCTCTTACAGAGGAAATAAGAAGAAGGGACATATAGTACGTTGATAGCAACGTGGAACCCATGCACGAAGGTGTTCCACAGCATCAGCGCGTATGGGAACAACTCGGAAAAGAAGAGTAAGAACAGAGGAAAGTAATATATCAGTTAGAAGCATGAAAGCGGAAAGAAGCAAAGTGGGCGCGAAAGACGGACGTCTCGGAGGCATAGCTATGACTATAATGCAACCTACTAATATACACAAACCTCCTGGAGTTGCTGCTCCCCATAACATAGGATGGACGAACCTAACTAACCTAGCTCTAGGTCCTATCCCATGCCTCCTGAGGGGATTTAACGCACAGCAATTGATAACGCTCTCAATGTTATTGGCAACAAACCAGTAGGCAAAACACAGATCCCTGGTATTAAAAGTTAATACTCTTAACAAGAATTCATCTTGCTATGCAGATTACCGGAATTCGATAGAGGCACTTTTAAACCAGTTTTATTAGCTACATGACTCCATGTCACCATTGTTACATCGCTGGTAATGACGTCATCACGAACCAATAACAGCGCTATAATCAATTACGTGATCGTGCAACGCAGAGTGTGCCTCCAATCACTCATGGACGCTGCTTATCGCATAGCATTATTATTATCGAGGGGATTTCACGACCCAAATTGGACCGGTTGAGCGATGTTCAGCTCTACATTCTGGCGCTGGGTCACATCCCGCGACCTAAGGCTCAGAGCACCTTGTAAATGATGTGTGCTGTTCCAAGCAGAGCGCTTTTTTTGGAGAGTTCCTGGGTGGAGGTGGCCGCACTTTAGCTCTCGCAGGGCAGACTTGAGATTTTTGGACATTGCCCCAAGAGCTCCGATGACCACTGGAACGACGTCGACCTTCATCTGCCACAGTCTCTGGAGTTCGACGGAAAGGTCATGGTACTTTTTCTTTTTCTCCGTTTCCTTGTCGATGATTCTGGAGTCGAAGGGGATTGAGACGTCAATCAGTTTGGCCGACTTCTCTCGTTTGTCTTCCACGACGATGTCCGGTCGGTTGGCGTGAAGTACTTGATCAGTTTCCATCCGCTTGTCCCAGTAGATTTGCACGATTTCGTTTTCAACTACGGGCGCGGGTTCGTGCTCGTACCACCTCTCACTGACCGGGAAGTTATGGATCCGCAGAAGGGTCCAGTGGAGGTGTCGAGCCACTTTATCGTACCTGCGCTTGTACTCCTTTTGCGCCAGCACTCCGCATTCGCTTATCACGTGGTTGATGGTTTCATCTGAGCTCCTGCAAATTCTACAGGTAGGAAGGACGTTTCTCTTGTCGATCTTGTTTTGGATGTACCTGGTTCTGAGGGCTTGCTGTTGAGCTGCCAGGATGGTGCCTTCTGTTTCCCGCTTCAGCTCACCCCTCAGAAGCCAATTCCAATAGTCTGGTACGATTTTGTCCTGAACAGCTTCGAGGTACTGGCCGGGCATCTTCGTGGTCTTCCACTTGTTAGTTCGATCGAGGCGTCGTCGCTGTTTGAACTGGTCAGCCGTTTCGGTCTCTTTCAGCAACTTCGCCTCGACTAAGCTGCGTGCCCACGGGTCGTCGCTCTCTCTGAAGTGTTGGGAGAGAGCGCGTTTTTCCGCTTCGACGCAGTACTCGACGCTGATGAGGCCACGGCCCCCCTCTCTTCTGTTAATGTAAAGTCTTTCTACGCACGATCTTCGGTGCAGAGCTCGATAGATGTTCATGAGCTTTCGAGTCTTGATGTCCATGTCGGTGCNTGGTCCAGTTAATAATGCTAGCAGAGTAACGGACAACGGGGACGGCCCAGGTTTTTATGGCCTTGATGGTGTTGCCCCCATTGAGGTGTGATTTCAGATGAGCCGGAGTCGAGTGAGGTACTCCTTCCGAATGGAATCTTTCATTGTTCTGTGGAGAATGGTGTTATACTCCATGACACCCAGGTATTTGTAACCTGTCTCCTCGATATCCTTGTTGGCACCTTCTTCGACGGTGATTCCCTCGGACGCAGTAACCTCTCCTCTTTCGATGTTAAGGACTCCGCACTTACTGATGCCGAACTGCGTTTAGATGTCATCAGAGTATTGCTGGATTATGTTGAGGAGATGTTCTACTTGATCCTTTGATTTCGCGTACAGCTTCAGGTCGTCCATGTAGAGCAGGTGGTTGAGCTTCATGGTACGACTGTAGTTGTAGCCCTTTCCGGCCCTGTTCAGGGTCTCGGAAGGGGGATCATGGTCAGGACAAAGAGCAGTGGAGATAGGAGTCACCCTGGAAGATGCTCCGCTTGATGCATTATTATTATTATTACTATCTTCAGGGTTTTCCCGTACCGTGTAGCAAGTTGACGCCATGAAAGTGACGGAAAGGGCGCTCTTACTGGTTAGCTTAGCAAGAAACTTTCCTCTTAGAAATTACATAATATTAGAGTAAAGGCACAGCCAAAACGTACTTACCGGTATACAAGTAAACTATCAAACTACGTACCTACTGACACAACGCATACCGGTATTTGCGGCTAATAGGTAGTGATAACTTAGTGCCGGCTTAGGATGCGACCTACCTTGTTGAGATTTAGGAATAATGCCGGTATGCGTGCTCACAAATTAGCTTAGGAACCTTAGGAACTAACCACGTAGCTACTTCGAGACAGATCACATACCATACAGGCATCGACATTAATTCGAGTATAATTACTGACAAAAGAATAGCTATGTAGAAAGTGAACGTAGTAAAAAAAAACAGTAAATATATACCTGTTGCCGGTGGACTTCTCGATGAAGCTTTTGGTGTAGAAGAAAAGGAACCAGTTGCCGAAAAGTTCCACTGAGAAGAACACCAAAAGGAAGGTGGAGAAAGCGGCGGCAGGCAGCAGCTGCTCAGAGAACATCGGAGGGATTTAATATCAAAGAATGGATCCCCAAGCAAGCCTTCAGGGTCCCGGGTAATGCTGATGAGCTCACATCAGCAACTCCGCATCGAGATATTTTCCTGTACTGACAGTCCTCATCAAATATAATTATGCTCAGCTCACGTAACTGCTGATTAGTTTACATTGCTGATACCTAGCACTGCCCGGCTACGACATTCCGCCCCTCCGGGCCTCCTACACGTTCACTTTCAGAGTTCATGGCCGTTGCAAAATCTAAAAACACATTCGAGGGCAGCCAGAAATACTGTAAGGGTAGCGACATATCTCTTGCCAGAGGCACGTTGCTATGACATTCTTCGTTTGTTCGCTTCACCGCCCAATTGGACCAGAGGGTGCAGTTCAAAATATGACTAGTCCCACGACAATTGATATTTGACATGGAACGGTAAAGGCTCTGGTGTCTGCACCGCCAACTTTCGCTGTGACTATGAAATGAGAGATAAAAAAGAAGGGACGTAGTGCATGTCAAGCAACAAATCTAAGCTGCAGCAAACAGGAAAGAAAAAGAGAAAGAACTACAAAGAAAGATCAGAAGCAGTGCACAAAATGAAAAAGCAAAGATAGGCATTAAAAGAAAGACGTCCCGAAGGACTAAGTTGAGCTAGAGGTCTCCTTTTGGGCGCTATGTCCTATACATAACATAAGTGAACCTAACAGTTAACCGTTAAGCTTACGCTCCTAGAAGTGAATTCGAACACCCACATTTCTAATTTTAGTATTTCTTGTGAAGTAATCAATTAAATCCATGTGGTTTACCACTCTTATAAAGCATCAGAATCTGTGACATTCCTCTGTGAAATTAATGTTCATACTGGCAATAATGGGTTAATAACCTGCTGGTTATTCAATCCGTCCCCCACTCTATTGCCCCCTTCCTCAAACTTAACAGTCTTCTCAATTCGGTCAGTCGCAAACACCAGGCTCCAACAATGGCACAAACTGTGTACAGCAAGGTGAGTAGGATTTCTTCTCAATGCTCAAACATCATGCGGACATCGAGCAACAGCAATCCGCTAAGAATTTCCCTCCACAACACGCGGACTCAGAGGTACGATCCAGTTACAACTTGCCTATTCTTACAATAATCACAATAACCCTGGGCAGTATTCATAGCAAAAATTTTCCCCAAACAATCAGACGGACTATGAGAGACAATACTGGTCAACAAGTTTGTTCGAAATCTCAGTTGCATAAGAATTTTTTTTACTCAGTTACATCGTTTGTGACCTGATAAATTCAAATCTGAAAACCGTTTACCTCTAGCTACACGCTTACAATCAAATTAATTACTTGCACGTTCATATTATCAATAGAAATATCAAAATTGTTTAGATTTTTTTTCAGATCTGATCATGACTACAAGGAGAAGTCAGTGGATGAACATTCTGAACAAGCAGGACGCTTTTTGTCATATTAGTGGATGCTTATTCCTCAAAGGCATACTATCACATCGCTTGTGAAGCGTGCTTATAAATCATACTCTTTGACGACCGAAGTAAAAAAATGGGTCCCATAAATATACTGAGTGTCAAAACTGCGAAGAATTGCTGCTTGACAGGACAAATGGGAAACGTAAATGTTTAATTTTAGAATTCCCATGACTTGGTAAGAGCCGAGAGACCTCACAACTGACTGCTATTTTTATTTGGGTAGTACAAAGGCTATTGACAAGAAAAAGAGAGACAAAAAATATCATATTCTACAATGTATCTTCCTCTGGAACCCGATTTACTCTGGACTCTGACGAGGATTTTTCCATCTGAAGATATGGGCTGTGAGTACGGGACTACTGACGAAACTCAAGAAATACTTTCAAATCTGGCACTCCTAAATACTAGATCCCAGAGTCATTAATTCAAGCTTAGCCAGTCAAAGTTGAATGACCTTGGGCGTGATTTCGGTCTCTTCAAAAACGCAGCTGGAGTGTTAGCTTTCAAGTTGTAAGAAAAGAATCAGCTGAGCCAGACAACTATTGCTTCCCACATCCGAAATCGGGAGCAGGTTTTTGGAAGAAACACAATATTATCATGGTAGATTGCTGCTGGAGCATTGAACGGGACTGTCCTGAGAAGGTCCACAACCGCAAGGAATACAAGCGGACATTCATGCCAGAGTTGACTGTACTAGCTTGAGATTGGCCTCCCCATAGGACCTTGCAGCAAAATTAATGTCCTATCTACTAACGAGTTTTATACAAACTATAACCAACGTTTATTTGGGACAGTGTTTCAAATCGTGATCTTGAATACATTTATACAGTCTTGAATTGTTTATTACCCAGCTATATTAAAGAATTTTAGAACATCTTTTACCATATATATTATCTGTACACTACGACGTTAACGTGATGAGTAAATTAAGATTTTCAAGTAGCTACCTTCTTGCAGAACAAGCAGAGAACTGAGGAAAAAACAAACATCAGATCTGAAATCAGCATAAGAAATCATTTAGCTACCGGTAATAGCTACCTACCAAGTGTTTGATATCAATATGCAACAAAAATTTTGTTCACCGGTGCAATCAACACAAAATTTCCCTCCTACATTCACAAGGACAACCAAAAGCAACCCACGTGGAGTTACCCCTCCAACAATCACACAGAGCTCCCAAGGAAGCCATTTCTTTGTATTAGGACGGTTCTGGAGAGCTCGGCAAGGGCAATTTCTGTCGCCTAGTAAATGATGGAAGGTCGCACTCTGACCGCCGCGATGGTTCTAAGGCAATGTTTCTCACGATCATTTTCTTTACAACGCTCGCAAGGAAAAGAAAACGGGTTCCATAAGGAAACTTCCATAGTGTACCTACAACAGAATGCTAACAATGTACAATATTGTGAAGGTCACCTTGGCAAATAAATAACAATAATTGTAATTTTTCAGCTTCCTCCTGAACATGGATCTCCGAAATATTCACCCACACTCGACAATAAAAACATCACGTTCAAACGTACCCCGGTAATACTCTTTAACACATATTTAATGATTTAGAGTAAAAAACATAAAGTTGCATGCAAAGTACTTCACTGAAGAAATAATTATACTGCATTAATTAGGCTTAATACATTAATGTTCTCCATGATTCGGGTTTCCTAGCACCCCACAGTAGGGTAACATGTCTATTATCTGTCCACCATGCTAGTAGCCGTCCACTTGGCTTTAAAAACTTCCTGTGTGAAAATTAGCAGTGCTAGAAAGCCGTACATAGGCTTCAACTGTAGCCTAAATAGTACTACCCTACAGTTCAAGCCTATGCACGGCTCTCTAGCACTGCTAGTTTTCACACAGGAAGTTTTTAAACCCAAGTGGACGGCTACTAGCATGGTGGACGGGTACTAGACATGTTACCCTAAGTTTAGCTTTATCATCAATGAGCTTAGATATTTAATACGAATTCCTCCCAGGAAGTTTGTTTGTTATTTGTTCCAAAAAGTATTTAAGGGATTTACACTTTGAGACAACATTTTGTTCCTACTATGACGATGTGCGTTGTTAACGGTATAAGTATTAGCGAGCTACATAACTTGAGGATACGAAGCGAAATAAAATTGAAAGTCCAAATGGTCTATTACGTTTTTATGGTTTTCATTTCTTAATGTAGTCTACCTGGTGGGCACAGTTATATGTAAATGCCGTTCAATTTACTTCAAATCATGTGCTGACAGGGAAGTTCATTTCGGCTCTGGAACAAGCGTACCGTTATGGAACGCTCTACGGACAGAATTAAAAAAATCCTGGTTAAAATTTACCCCTTTCAGTCTAGGATGCAGGCCCTATTTTGAACGATTACCGTACTCAACATCATAAGGCACGCACCCGTTGCTTTGCAAAGTTGTACCGTACTAATTACTAGGCTGTACCATAGCTGCACATGTACGATCGTGCCTAGTGTTTAGTTACTCGGCCCTAACTAAAGAAGGATTTCACAATTTACTGGAACGAACTTCCGTGCCCTGCAGCTAGAACTGGTATAGTTTGCTGCGCCCTCCACACGACTTCCTCTATCTTCGGCAATCTTCTCTTTTCCTCTTTCGCCTCTCTGACATTCTGCGCGCCTGGTTTTTTTGCCACTAGCAACGCACAAGCTAACCATTAACCTAGTAGTGCTCCCACGAGTTCGGCTCGACGTACAAACCTGATTAATATGTATATCAACAAATCGTACGGCCACCCGGCCGCCTCCAGTAGCGACACTACAAAGCAGATTTTGTATCCTATCAGAGAAGTGATATCACCCACTTTGGGATCCAATGGGTAATCTAATCCGACTTTTCCCAGTATAGTGCGAAAATTAACCACATTTTTAACCTGATGAGCTACAGCAAAGAAGTCAGCCAGCCCTCGATGTGGCGCGGCAAGGTTGGGTGCGGATCAAAGAAGAGGCAATCGATGAACTTGCGTACGGACTTCAAAGAGAGACTCTGCAGCGTATACGCAATTTGAGCTGAGTGGCGACAGGCCGCTGTGGAAATTGGTCTCGCCTGGTAGCTACTTGAAACACAGACCCTGAAGCGTAGAGGCGATGCAAGCTGAGTGGCGACAGGCCGCAGTGGAAATTGGTCTCGCCTGGTACTGAAACACAGACCCTGAAGCGTA
>LQNS02278089.1:16865584-16897821 GCA_001587735.2 Parhyale hawaiensis | reverse complement strand
CATACAGGCCTTATAGGGTCGTGGGCATACAGGCCTTATAGGGTCGGGGGCATACAGGCCTTATAGGGTCGGGGCATACAGGCCTTCTAGGGTCGGGGGCATACAGGTCATCTAGGGTCGGGGGCATACAGGCCTTATAGGGTCGAGGCATACAGGCCTAATAGGGTCGAGGCATACAGGCCGAATAGGGTTGGGGGCATACACACCTTCTAGGGTCGGGGGCATACAGGCCTAATAGGGTTGGGGGCATACAGGCCTAATAGGGTTGGGGGCATACAGGCCTAATAGGGTTGGGGGCATACAGGCCTTGGGGTCGGGGGCATACAGGCCTAATAGGGTTGGGGGCATACAGGCCTAATAGGGTTGGGGGCATACAGGCCTTATAGGGTCGGGGGCATACAGGCCTTCTAGGGTCGGGGGGCATACAGGCCTAATAGGGTTGGGGCATACAGGCCTAATAGGGTTGGGGCATACAGGCCTTCTAGGGTCGGGGGGCATTGATAATAAGCTTGCGTGACGCGTGGGTCTTGACCAATAAGAACCATGTGTGACACGTGGGGGCGGCTCAGCATTGCAGCAGCTGGCAGGTTTTGCAGTTGAGTGGTGGTCATTGTAGTGTGTGCAGGTGTACCAATGTTTGTCAGCACTTTACTCGACATTAATTTGTTTTGATGTTTTCTTATTGATATATTTTACAGAACAAACATTTTACTTTCGTTATTTATGGTTCGATTGTTATCAAACTCGCTCAATAGACGTAAAATTGAATTTGAAGAACATTTTATTCTATTTTTCTTGAATTCGAGTTTCGTTAGGTTTCGTTAGTGTACGTGAGATTAGGGTAGGCTAGGTTACGTTAGGGTAGGTTACGTTAGGGTAGGTTTGGTTAGGCTAGGGTAGGTTTTGTTAGGGTAGGTTTGGTTAGGCTAGGGTACGTTAGGTTAGGGTAGGTATGGTTAGGCTAGGGTAGGTATGGTTAGGCTAGGGTAGGTTTGGTTAGGCTAGGGTAGGTTTGGTTAGGGTAGGTTTGGTTAGGCTAGGGTAGGTTAGGGTAGGTTTGGTTAGGCTAGGGTAGGTTTGGTTAGGTTAGGGTAGGTTTGGTTAGGTTAGGTTTGGTTAGGTTATCAAAAACTATTGCGAAAATCAAAAATTCTGTAGGAATAAAATGTTCTTAAAATTTAAAATTCAATTCTACGTAGCCTATACTGTGCGAGTTTCATAACAATCGGACCAAAAATAAAGAAAATAGACTGGCTCACCTAAAGTAAACAATTCCCCCTATTTCAATGTTAGATCATAAATTCATAAATTCTCAGTGTTTGAACGAGAGCGGGGGAAGAGAAGCGGGGGGAAGGATGGGGACTGTCAGAGCCTACTTTAAATTACCTTCTGCTCGCTCATCTCGTCTCCATCTACCGGTCTTGTGATACCAATTCGATTCGCAAAACTAACAAACACGTTCATTTCACTGGCATGCAAACATAAGTTACATAACTTTATGCTCAACACACCTTTCTGAACGCTACAATATAAGGCGTTTTTTGTGGCAACGCTCGCAATCAAAATCACCGTGATCATGATCATCGTGATCACTGAGAAGCACAAGAACGGTCAACGATTTTGTAAACAAACCAGAGCCGCCATGTCAATTTTTGTATAATATATTTATATCGTATTTTTATTGATAATGGTTGAGAATGGATTTCTTATGAGCATTTATTTATTTTGAAGCCAATGCATAACTGAACTAGCAGTATTTAAAGCATTTTGAACTTATACAGGCATAAAAGTAAAGAAACAACAATTCTTGAAGTCAATATTATAAACAATCACCATAACATTATTCAATTTATCCATAAATATAGGAAAACATCACGACTTTGCATTTCAAATTGTGAATTTTTACTTGTCCAATGGCTGGAATCACTCTTTGATCACGCATGATTAGCCTGCGGAGGAAATCACGCTGCGATCAATTCTCACCACTGATCACGGTAGATTGCTATCAGAATCACGTCAAAATAAGGTCACAAAAACGCGCGATCATAGGGAATCATCCGCGCGGTGGTCACAAAAAGACGCCTTATATAAATAGGTGGAAAAGTGGGTAAAGATTTTCGACAGTTAATATTAGGTATACGTAACATGGATAAAGTTACAGGAAAAAAAGGGGTTTACTATCAACACTAACATATTTACGTAGTGGTGAAATGGGTTGGGGTAACACATCACAAGCTGAAATTAACACATAAATAGGCTAGGTAGCTGAAAAACTAATAATTTGAGACGGCTGTAACCATTCGCTATATCAGCGTAAATGAGTATTTGCCAAAATAACAGCACACTATTCTTCCGGGTTTGAGTTGGCGGTGAGTGTAGAATAAAACACCCAAGTCATTAAAATAACAGCACAATAACACATCCCACATACCACACTCTAACTAAGCCGAAAAAAAAATCCAAACACGATGCACGTGTGTCTGCCATTAATCTCGTGGCTTGTGCGACACAAAGCATGAAACGGCCCCAACCAACACTACAATATTCAACTCGATTACTTACCATATAACATTAAAACCGAGGCTCGAAGATTTCAGCACGACACCGCAACCGTGTTTACTCGCAAGCAATCGCCCTCGATATGAGGTAAACAATAGGCGTACAATGTAGATAGAACAGTGACCTTGCGTGTAAGAGAAGAACACAGAGTTGCTTGCTACCTCACCTCATCACTACTTGTCAACAACTGCAACCATGCGGTCCTTATCAGGACCTTATGGCAGCAGCTGCCAGCTGTGCCACTTGGATTTTGAGATATTCCCAAGCTCCACACAATAAATTCCCAACGCTAACACGAAGCTCCCACGCGGCTGTAATGTTACCAAGTGACAAGCCTTGCTTAGCTGGTCTTCTACTCTTCTGTAAACCTAAGCAAGCTTACAGCCTGATTACCATTTTCAGGCACAATTACGATAGAAAAAAAAAAAAAATCAGGGAGGTATGCAGCGCTCCTAATGGTTGCCGCTGAAATCCCAAGATCTTGGGAAAAATGCCTAAAAGCTGCAGCCCTCGGTGCCGCAGCTGCCTAGGCAGAGCGAAGTTCACAGAGGCTGCTGCAGGTATTGATTCACAGATGCTCGCAGGGCTCGCGCTCTCTTGGACGAAAATTTGGCCCAAGTGGGACCAAGATTTATGGCTCACGCACTGCACCCTCCCATAAAATGATACTGCCGGCGTATCGGACCGCGAAATTGGATCTGCTTTTCTGCTAAGCTGCGTTACATGCTTGACATTATCTTGCTGGCCTACGAGGATAATTTTGCATATAAAAAGCAAGCGACAGTGTCCAGGTTATTATAGAGCCTAAAGCTGAGATCGTAGTAATTCGATGCACTCGTAACATTGGTTACCGTTACCATCAAACACATAACAAACCAAATTCGAATGACAGCTCCACGTAGCGCGAGTATCATTGCGGCTGTATTGGGAACAGCGTGTTGGTCTGTTGTGTAGCTGTGTTTTCTAATGTTTTCGTCCAGGCGAAGGTGCATGCCATAGTGGTCTGTGTTTGTATGAACAGACGCTAGTATCAAGCTCGCTGCCCACTATCGTTTTTTAACACGTTACTACCGGAAGAAAAACGACACAAATAGTCCAATTATGTTGCCGGGGGCACGGCTTTAGCTTCCACGTAACGGGACTGCCGGCAATTTTTTTTTTATTTCAACCACAGCTCCAAATTTTACTCTTGGCCACGCCATATCCAAAGTTTTTGCTGTTCTTCGCAATTGTGAGCTATTTAAATCCGCCAAGATTTATACTTTAGGATTTTTAGCGCGATGTGAAAATGTTGGATGTCGTAGTCACGATCACAGCAGCATAATCGGATTAGTCAAGTTAGTTCTACGCTGGCAACGTCGATGAAAGTCGCACGTGGGCAGCCGACTTTTTTACGCAAGCATTTGCATTGAAAATGCCGAAAAGTCCCGCATGATAATATAAAAGGAAGTAACTGTCCAGAACCCTGATTTACTAACGTTACAACGTTGTAGGACTTGCTGTCTTGTAAGGCCGTGCGCAGACGAGCGACATCTTCGCTGATTTCGACGGGACAATATTGTGGATAGATCCAGCTTGCCGCGACATGGTAATGCACACGCAGCAGCTAAAGGCGTTTGCGGCTGCAATTTTTTTAGGGTGAAATCAGTACGAGTTGCTTAAAAAGAAATGGTATTTATTATTAACTACCTACATGAGATTTATTACTCGTCTACCCGCCGCTTCTTTAAACAAAATTTCGACAAGTATGTTTCTGCTGGATACCGTCGCTGTAACTTAGATACAAATTCCTTTCATATACTGTTTACAATACACTTGCAATCACCGCCTCTTAGAGTAAAGTTTCAAGAAAAACAGAGGCGTTACATACCACAGTTGTGAATAGATAGCAGGGAAAACTGGACTGCAAGTTGCTTTTAATTGCTCGAACTCGATGAGAAAGATTGGCCTGGACCCATCCTGCTGAATTCGCTGCTCCAGCAACTTTTTCGTCGAGTCTGGTAGAGCATTTGTTGGCGAGATGCCCCTCTCGCCAATTTTTGCTTTTGGTCTAAATTGGGCTTAACTTAGAATGTCTCTGTGTTCCGAGAGAAACACCATCCATGAACCCCACGCTTGTAACTGCGACTGCAAAACGTCATACAAAAACCTCTATACGCCCGGCTATAGAGAGAGCTCGTTGCACGCTACCTGGGCACTCACACAGAAAGGGGAGCTTGCATGAGATTCGTAAATGAACTTACAAGTGGTAACTGTGAGACACAATACGGGCAGGACTTTACAAGCTTGTATCTACGTTAACTCTGGGCCTAGTATGCAGGTTGCAGCAATACTAATAGTAGCTCTTGTTGTGGTTTAATCACACACTATTAATCCTTTCTTTCATGAACAGAACTGCCTCTCTCGTGATACTAGCACTCCTGGAAATGAATATGCAACGCTAAGAGAGAGAAAGGGTTAACTTTTTCTCAAGCGGCTACAACGCTCCTAGAAATTACATTATGGAAGTAACCACATATGATCGCCCGCCCAGTAAGGGTTAAGCCCAACGCAGACTACAAGCAAAACTTGCCGACAGTAGCATTTGGCGAGCACATGCTCCACCAGACTCGGTGAAAAAGTTGCCTGACGAGCAAATTCAGCATGGTGAATCTATCTATGGATAGGCCGATCTGTTTCACCGCGTTCAAGTAATGCAAAACAACTTCCACACCAGTTTTCCCTATTATTTATTGACTGCTTCGGCACGTAGAGCCCGAAATTTTACCTCCACCAAGGAGGTTATATTTTTATCGTGTTTGTTTGTCTCTTTCTTTGTTTTGTTTATCTGTCAGTCTGTCACTAAGATTACTCAAAAAGTTATGAACGGATCTTTAGGAAACTTACAGGGAGTACTCTCTAGTTCTTAAACTTTAACTTTCAATGATTGCGATTCCATCTGCAATGTGAAAAGTACAAAAGGAATTTGTATCTAGGAGAACGATGGTAGTCAGCAGAAACGTTATTTTCGAAGTTTCGTTTATAACCTTCAAGACCGTATAAAACAGTCGTTGAATACAATGTATATAGAGGGAATAAAAATTAGCGGACATATATATATATAACTAACTGCTACATTAAGTGTAATTGAGGTCGTTAAGTGTACTTGTATGGTATAAAAGGCATTTAACTGTAATGCCAACAAGCCAATGAGCTCGTTCTCATCTAGGTTAGGTTGAGGCCAGATCTGGTTCTGCTAACGTCCAAATGTACGTTCGTTCATCTAGGCTAGGTAAAAGGCAAAGACTGATTCTTCTAACGACGAAAGATTGACGCTAAGCAAGGCCGATCAAATTGACGCTAAGTGTTACGAAAACATGGATTAAAAAAAAGGAAAAATATGTACATACATAAATATAGATTTGCACGACTACGTACACATATAGGAAAGCAATTAATATCTCTAGAAAATAGGTTTATCAAGTAAAAATGTAGTGTTCAACATTCGAGCTCAAGATTACAAAGTTCAACGCGAAAAGCCGTTGTAGGCAGTAGAGGCATCTGCTCAGTGTCACGAGGTTGAGTACTTTAGAAAGNAACATTACCTAACCCAACTTAACCAGCGATACAGCGGGCAGCGCGGCGCACCAACGTGAACGCCGCTCACGCGCACACGGTCTGCGCAGAAAAAATGTCCAGGGTTCAGACTCCTGCCGCCCGGCTACAGAGAGAGCTCGTTGCACGCTACCTGGGCACTCACACAGCAAGGGGAGCTTGAGATTCGTAAATGAACTTACATGTGGTAACTGTGAGACACAATACGGGCAGGGCTTCACAAGCTTGTACCTACGTTGATAACTCTGGGCCTAGTATGCAGGTTGCAGCAACACTAATAGTAGCTCTTGTTGTGGTTTAATCACACACTATTAACCCTTTCTTTCATGAACAGAACTGCCTCTCTCGTGATATTAGCTCTCCTGGAAATGTATAGGCAACGCTAAGAGAGAGAAAGGGTCAACTTTTTCCCAAGCGGCTATAACGCTCCTAGAAATGACATTATGGAAGTAACCACATATGATCGCCCGCCCAGTAAGGGTTAAGCCCAACGCAGACAAGCAAAACTTGCCGAGAGTAGCATTTGGCGAGCACATGCTCCACCAGACTCGGTGAAAAAGTTGCCTGACGAGCAAATTCAGCATGGTGAATCTATCTATGGATAGGCCAATCTGTTTCAAGTAATTCCAAACTACTTCCAGACCAGTTTTCCCTGTTATGTATTCACTGCTTCGGCACGTAGAGCCCGAAATTTTACCTCCACCAAGGAGGTTATATTTTTATCGTGTTTGTCTGTCAGTCTGTCACCAAGATTACTCAAAAAGTTATAATCGGATCTTTAGGAAACTTACAGGGAGTATACTCTCTAGTTCTTAATACTTCAACTTTCAATGATTGCGATTCCATCTGCAATGTGAAAAGTACAAAAGGAATTTGCATCTAGGCTAGAACGATGGTAGTTAGCAGAAACGTTATTTTCGAAGTTTCGTTTATAACCTTCAAGACCGTATAAAACAGTCGTTGAGTACAATGTATATAGAGGGAATAAATATTGGCGGACATATATATAAAACTAACTGCTACATTAAGTGTAATTGAGGTCGTTAAGTGTAATTGTATGGTATAAAAGGCATTTAACTGTAATGCCAACAAGCCAATGAGAATGAGCTCGTTCTCATCTAGGTTAGGTTGAGGCCAGGTCTGGTTCTGCTAACGTCCAAATGTACGTTCGTTCATCTCGGCTAGGTAAAATGCAAAACTGGTTCTTCTACCGATCAAAGATTGACGCTAAGCAAGGTCAATCAAAAATGAACGCTAAGTAAAAAAAAACCACTCACGCCATAATAAAAATTCTTACCTAAACACTAAAAACCAATAAAAACACAAAAACCTCCTTACATTCAATGAAAAAATTTCGTGGCGCCCAACCAAACCTTATGAGCGTGAGCATATTTGGACGGGCTCTGTACTAAGGTGATGGTGAACTAAGAAAGGCCAAGAACATATATCTGTCGAGAAACGTGCGAGCAGAAGCCCGTGGAGTTCCCCGGCCGCACTATCGTCGTTCACGACCACTTTGTGTTCACGTAAGCTTTCCTGCGCGCGCCACCACTAAAATAAACATTACCTAAGCTAACCTAACCTTATCTAACCTAACCTCCTTACCTAACCTAACGCAACTTAACCTCTCTAACCATACCTTACTTAATCAGTGATACAGCGAGCAGCGCGGCGCGCCAAACAACGCTCACACGCACACGATCTGCGTACACAAACACGCACACGAAGCGGTCGTGAACGACGATAGCACGCCCCGGCCTTCTATGAGCTCTTGCCGACAAAATAGAAGATCAGCAGTAGCAGCATGAAAATGAATGGAAGCAAAGTGGGCACGAAAGACAGACGTCCCGGAGGCCTAGCTAATGGCTAAGGTAACCTACACAATCCCCCTGGGGGTCACCACACCCCATAACATAGGATGGGCGAACCTAACTAACCTCAACCTGCAGTGGAAGCCAAAACTTTAAGCAAATTTTTGAAGAGAGCAGTAATGTGGAAGGCGTCGTCACGCTTGTGATAACAAAATCTTATATGTGGTAATGGACTTCGTCTCATGTTTAGTGCCCTTAAGCGCTCAGCTTCGGAAAGTTTTTGCAAGGAAACGAAATTCTCTGCGTTATATCTTATTACTCAGTTCATGTAAAACAAGTTTAGCGCTGTGTGAAGAGGCGTTCCGAAATTTATTTGCAATCTCACTGTATCACATCATGTTTATAGAGTTTGCTGTAGGTATAGCGCTGCGTAACCGAGACAGAAGGCGGCTTTACACGGCCGTCTTTTCGCTCCATAAGCAACAATCAGCGTCTGAAGGCGGCGTTGTGGTCGCTTGAACAGAAGAGAAGTGCGCAGCTTTCCGAGTTTCAATTCATTTCAAATTTGCCACATTTCCGACTTTACTACAGACGATTGCCAAGCGAAACTGAGGTGACTGGTAAGGCTCAGATCTAGGGAATCTTCTGGTAGAGAGACAGTCGTGTTTATTACAAAAGAAACAAGTGAGACGCTGAGAACTACGCATGGTGACCATCAAGACAGCACTTACACCCCACCATACATGTATGGTGTGGTCTGTGGAGAGCTGTGTGTTGTAGTTGGATAGTCCTTGTCTGTCTGGGCGAACAGAGCCACTTCCCTAAGGTATGCACAACGCCACACACCGAGCATCCAGCACGAGGAGAAAATGAAACACACCAAGTTATGAATCTCAGTTTATTTATAAGCCGAGACAAGAATACGCTACCACACGCACAGGTGACATGGGACAGTGCTCGACCTAAATAACATACAAATTTTCGCGAGATTACGAGACATGAATGAATTTCAAATGATAGGGCTTCGCAATACAAACAGTACAGTACGAAGTAGATACTGAGACGTAAAAGTAGAAAATAGAAGTAGATATTTACAACTGGTTGTGTAAGAGGGAAATTTTAAAATGAATAGAAAAAACACAGGATCGTTTGAAATACATCGTATAGGGAAGTATAAAATAATGTAGGAGTATCCGGAAAGGGATTTTTCTCAGTGGAGCATTGGACGAATGCTACGGTATGTATACAAGTGACTCGGGACATAACGGGAAAATTTTAAGATGATGATAATAATAGAACAACTCTGAGGACATGCGTGATACGAAAAGTATAAGAAGAGGGAGTGGTTGGAACTGCCTAATCGCTGTCTGATTCGGACTCGGACTCAGCTTCGCGAATTCTAAGAGGAACTTTGTACTCCTGATCACACCCCATGTAAGCATCGCACATGAAGTAGAGTCTGTACTCGTAACTTCCTTCAGCAGGGGCCACGAAGTCCAGCTTCACCTTAGCCTTTTGCTGCAGCGTCAGGCGTTTGATGGAAATGAGGGAGTTGGCTTTTGGATCGCCGATGATGACCCACCAGCCTTCCTCTCGCTTGTGGGGGAAGAGAGGAGCAATCACAGGGCCCGGTTCGTCCTCACGCTCCAGCACCACCTCCACATTGACGGCCCCGCCGCTTTCCAGATTGTCCGAATCCAGGACCTGGTAGTCCAAATTGATGCTTGGGTACCTGTTGCAGAAGCGGGCGACGTCGGCCATTTGGCCGTCCGTGAGTTGCAGAAGTCTGTTCCTGTCGTCGTCCTCCAGCTCCAGGATATCGAAGACGGACGATACGTCTTTGGCTTCGCATCGGTCGATTATTTCCTTGGCGAAGTGAGGAAGCTGCTTAAGGTAAGAGTCCTTGGACCACATGGCCTGGGTGACCATTTGAGCGAGTGTCATGGCGGACAGGGCAGGTGCGAGCCAACCGTTGGAACTGAGCACATCGACGCAAGCCTGGATGAGGCGAATGGCTTTGCCTAACACAGTTTCCAGGTCTTGCTGCAGCTCCGCAGTCAGTGTCATACGCGACAAGTGTGCCTGCAGTAACAGATTCGTCTTGAAGTGCGGATCTGTGACCTTGCCCTCAATTTTATGAGGCAGTTTGGAGAGCAGCCTTCTGAGCAGGTCTTCCTCGCCGTGACGCATGGGAACTTCCTCGTACTCTGCAGCGCTTCCCAAAATTTCAAGGAGGCCTCGAATTTTCGTTTTATTGTTGAGAGATTTGTTGAAGAGATCAATGGTGGTGTAGTTGATGTAGTAGTACGAAGCAATAATGCCCAAGTTGAGGGGCGCAGTGTCCATGTCGTCCTCGATTGTGATACAGCGAGACTCTTCCAAGTCCTGTAAAGTGGACTCCACGAGGTCGGAGAGATGATCGGACAAGTGACGATGGGACACGCCCTGCAGACCGTAATAGTTGGGGTTCTGAGTCATCCTTCTGTAGAGGAAAGTCCACGTTAGGTAGTCCACCGCCTCTTGTTTGTTTTCGATCGTACGCGTTACGATTTCGGCGTTGAAGTGATCGTGCAAGCAATGATCCAAGTGACTCTCGATAGGCAACGGCTCGTAGAGGAACTTCTTGAAGTATTCCTTCTTGGTGGAGTGGCACATGAGAACGCACTTAGCCTGCTGGTCTTGGTTCGGTCTGTTGGCGCGGCCCACCATCTGAATGATGTCAGTGACGAGGTAGTCGACGTAGGAGTGGTGACGGCCATCGTAGCACTGAGTGTCCATGATGACGACGAGATGAGCTGGAGCCGTCACTGCCCAGCACAGAGCCTTGCTTACAACCACGACCTGGATAGCCTCTGCCTGGAAGAGGGTGTGCACCAGTCTTCTGTCGCGTTCACTGAGACCTTCGTGGAGGAAAGCCACGCCTTGCGCCACCACCTCACGGAGGACAGGGCACTCCAGCTGTTGGACAAACTCTTCCAACTCTGACGCCTCGACTTGCAAGAACCGAAGTGAGTCGTTGTCAGCTGCGGCGTACGTGAGGAGATCAGACGCGGTGATGATTGTCTGTTTGCGGGAGGGTACGAATACCATGGCAGGCTTGGCTGGACTGTGCTTAAGGATGGCCAAGTACGTCGGTTTGGACATGGCGTGGAGACGGGACGCGTTGTGAGAGTTGTTGAAGCTTTGGATGTGAAGCTGCAAGGGCAACGGCCTCACATTGGGATGGAAGTTGAAGGTGCAGTTCGTGGAGCAGCCGAGCCACTGGGCGACGTCTCGGGAGTTCGCCAAGGAGGACGAAAGCGCCAGTATGCGAATGTGTCTGTTTTTCTTGCTTGCCATGTACCGCACTCGAGAGCAAACCACCTCAATGGTAGGGCCCTCAGCTCCAGGGTTTCCAAGCAGATGCAACTCATCCACGATAAAAAGCTGAATGTTCTCTACGTTTTTGCGCTGCTTCCAGCGACGCGACAGCACATCCCACTTCTCTGCCGAGCTTACCACAATGTGGGCTTTGTTGAGCAGCTTCAAGTCTGTGCCAGTCTCTCCCGTGAGCTTCACGACGCGTTTGTCCAGCCCGCTGCTGCTGCCGAACTTATCACTCCACTCTTCGTACATATTGGAGACAACCTCGTCTTTGGCGGCCACGTAGACGCATCGTGCATTTTCGTCTTGGCTGAACATCCGTAAAATGGCAAACTCAGCACACAAAGTCTTGCCAGAGCCTGTGGGCGCTCCAATAAATACGCTGTCATCGGAGTTGTAAGTGGCATTGAAGACTTGTGTTTGAATGGGATTGAACTGCTGGTTTTTGTTGAGGTTCTTGTAGAGCGCCTCGTAGTGTGGGTTACGCAAGGCAGTGATGGGCAGCGGCTGCAGGTCCAGCAACTCCGTGGGAGGAGGATATTTCTCAGGCAGGATCAGATGCCTAAACGAAACAGGCAGCTGTGTTTCGGCACTCAACCACTTTTCTGACACAACGCGGATGAAGTAGTGAGGATGCAGAGGTTCAAACACGGGAACATAGAACCGAATAACGTGTTCGTCTTCAGCAAACTTTTGCTTCAGCAGGAAGTACTCGTTGTAGAGGATGGTTTCAGCATCGACATCTTCTACCAAGATCCAGAATGGCTCAGACTGACCATGAACTTTTGGATCCCACTTGAAGTCCGGCGTGATCGTGAGCTCGACTTTGAGCATCTGTCGGGTGATGGGCTGGATGTGGGTCTCCAGATCCAGCTTGGGCAGCTGGTGTATGTATTTATGGATCATTTTGCCACCCTTGGGCATACGGATGAGCTCTCCGATTTCGTTGGGGCCTAAATCGTAGAGGCGTTCCCAGGGGATGCTCTTCTTTTCTAACTTCCGGATGGCCTCTTCGGGAATCTTGCGGAACTGTCGCAGAGGTGACATGGATTGCCACATTCTCTTGTCCACCATCTTGCAGAGGTTGAGGGCCTTGTCGGCCAGCTGCGCCCAGCCGCGGTGCAGCACGATCTCAAAAATGGCTCTCATGAGCCTGCCGGCGCTCTGGGTCACATATACCATGTCCGACATGAGAGCAAAGCCCTCCAGTTTGAGCTGGGAGATGTAGGCTTGCAGTAGGATGTTCACTTTGGCACTGGGTTCCTCAACACTCTCTTTGATAGGGATAGGCACGCGTTCCATAAGTTTCTTCAACTCCAGTTTCTCTTCCTCACGCACCATGATGTTTTTGAACTCGGAACTTTGTGAAAACACGCGGAAAAGTTCAATCTCACTAAGGGTGCTCTTGAGTTGCGAGTTGAATACACTGACGGTGTCAAAGGTGATGTAGAAGTAGCTGGCTATTCTGCCCAGCTCCGTAGTCTGGAACTGCCCGGACTTCTTATCGTACATGATGAGGTTGGCCTTCTCCAGCTTTACAGCCGCCGTGTGGACGAGATTAGCCCGGTGCTTCAGCAGCAGAGGGTCGTCCTTCTTGAGCTGTTCAGGCGAGACTCCATACAGGTTGGGGGACCGGAGCATGCGCACGTAGAGGTAGGTGTAGCCGAGCCAGTCGACAGCTTCGCTCATGTTCTGCACGGCACCGAGCACAATTTCGGCATTGAGTAAGTCAGGCAAGCGGCCGATGAGCTGCGACTCGATGGGCAGCTGCTGGTTCATCAGGGAAAGGTAGTACTGCAGCTCTGAGTGGTTCGTGATCAGGATACCTGTAAAGAACAACAAGATACAATGTAGATTACACGTTATTACAATCTCTGAACGCCCACGAGCCTCATTGAGTCAAGCTTCTAATAGGCTGCGAAGTCCAATGGATAACTCAGTGTCCGTCTCCTTGAATCCCCAAACCATCTATTCTAACCGACTCTCATTGTGGCCCAGCAACCCTGGTTTCAAGCGGCGCTGTTCCTACCAAAGCTGAATTTCCAACACAACGATAAAGAGAGCTAAGCGTAGACATTACGTAGGTATTGCTTTAAAAGATAAATAGTAAAAGACGTGTAGTAAGTCGAGTTGAAGCGAGGAAAGATTGTGCGGAATGGTACTGAGCAGTAGGAATTGGAAAAGAAGAGGAAGATTAGACACTAATGAAGCAAAATGAGGTTGAAGGTTCAAGGCGAAGTAAAATGAAAGGAAAAAAGTGAGTACAAGCATAACTTAGGCTAAAGAATACCTAGCATATGATACGATCGGTGATCTTAACTAGCTTAGCTGTAATGAATAATCTGCGACCCAGCCTAACATAGGCTAGGTGACTTAAACAAGTTAACAAACCTAACTTTATTGCCTCTTCCAAGCCCCAGCATTACAGAGGACATGTGAACTTAACAAAAACTTAATTTCCAGACCTATTCTATGTCTTCAGATTACCTAAGGACATTTCGTAATTCCACACTCACCTTCTCCTTTGGTATCGTACTGAGGCCGGCCAGCACGACCCAGCATCTGCATGATATCTAGGGCACCCAGCTCCACCCAGCGCCCCTTACCAGCGTCGTAGACTTGGGTGCCTTTGATGATCACGGTGTGGGCGGGTAAGTTGACACCCCAGGCCAGGGTGGCCGTGGACACCAGCACCTGTGGATGTACCGTAACTTCAGCAAAGTAAAAGACATTCTAGCTACTCAGAAAAAACACTTGCATTTCAGCGAACCGAAGAACTTCATGAGAACAGAATGGTAAAAATAGTTCAGTCTGTCGGGGAAAATGTATAGAAAAATTTTACATAAAAAGGAAGTCTTTCTTTTCTAAAAAAAAAAGTAGCATCTACAAAATGAAAATACAAGTCTTTGATAATGGGGGAAAACAGTGCACCAACAAAGGTAAACCATCTTGCTGCCATAAGGGCAAAAATATAGTTCGCACAAACAGAAGGAAAATATATTCTTTTCCGTAGAGAGGAAAGACAGCATGTGTAGGGCAGATAAGCCTTCCGTTCAAAAATGGACTCACCTGAATGTGCCTGTCAGCGAACAGATCCTCGACCAAGTTCCTGTCGATCCTGTTGATGCCAGCATGATGGATGGCGAACCCGTAGGGGAGCAGGCTGTTGAGCTCCGTGTTCTTGACCTGCTCAGCCTCAGTCCGCAGGACCTCAGTGGAGGCTGAGCCCTCCCGCAGGAAGTGGCCGAGCGTGTCCTTCTCCAGACACATGTCCAGCAGACTGCGGGCCGTCTTGGCAGTCTCTTTCCTGGACCACGTAGGGTAAATGACGTATGAATTATAATTATAATAACTACGATACTGTTGTTGAAATGCTTTTAGAGCCTTAAACCTTTACTGGGGGTTCAAAAATGCGTTCGTAAGGAAAAAAAAGGGACTATATACGATCCTTTGCCCACTCAATAAAGGCTTATGAAGAAAACAATAATAGAGAAGAACGGTAACATATTGATGAAGTTGTAAGTAGTAGTAGTATTCTAGTTTAAGCCTCCATACCCACAGAGTACACTGTGATCCAAAAAAAGGAAGAAAGAAGGAACATAGAGAATGTCAAGAGAAACGTGGAACAGATGCATGAGTGAACGGGCATGGCAGCAGCAAGTCGCGGAAGAAGTGGAAAACGGAACGAAGCATCATCAGTAGGAGTATGAAGGTGGAAGGAGGCAAAGTGGGCACAAAAAAACAAACGTCCTGAAGGCCTAATGAAGTTGCAAATGGAAATTGATATTAAGGAAGAACGACGCAGTCAAACCCACCTGGAGTGCACGAAGATCAGAATTTGATTCTTGCCAGCGTGCTCCAGCACCTTGTTGTAGAGGATATCATTCATGACTTGGTAGCGCTTGATGGCTTTCTTCTCATTGATGCCAATGTAGGTCTGCGACAGCGGCACTGGTCGGAAGCTGCACGAATCAGGAATAGTTCGTTATCCACTGAATAACGCTTTAGAATTATATATTTCATGAAAATAAAACAGCTTGAATTACCCGTAGGCTAACTCACAAAGACTCCATCAATGTAAAGAATGAGAACGATAGGAAAAGAAAATCATGGACGTTACTGAAAGTGTGAACGAGCTAGGTTATACGATTGAATATTAATATGGTTAAGACTCCACATTCACTACGAAGGTGACCTAATAAAGGGTGTAGCTAGAATCGTGGACCCCATGGACAAAAGTGCTCTCATACAGGATCAATGCGCATGCGCAAGCCGGGAAAGAAGAGTGAGAGCAAAACACCAAGTAACGAGCAAGAGCATGGAAATGGAAGGAAGTAAAGTGGGCACGGAGAAAAGGCGTGCCGAAGTCCTAGCTAAGGCTACGGTAAACTGAAGAGTCTCCCTGGGGGCGCTACTCGCGATCACATAGGACGGACAAACTTAACCCTATGGACTATGGCTCATCCTAAGCTATACGATTAAATAATAGCTGGAAAAAATGAAATATATTAACCTATTATCGAAGAAGTAAAGGCCAGTCTTGAGGTCGACTCTGAGGAAGGCAGCCACGTCTTGGTAGTTGGGGAGCGTAGCGGAAAGACCAACCAGCCGGGCAGGGGCGTGACCTGATACGAAAAGCGAAGTAAATTTCTTTCAGGCAGATGAACACTTGCGCACAATAATAAAATAATTTAACAATAGAAAACTTACCACAACAACAGGGGATCGTATAGTCGAGGTTAGTGCTCTCGGCGTAAATTTCATATTCTGGATAGCAGTAACACATTGTAACACTTTGCTTAGCATTCGTAATTGTGAACAGCAACAGGGTACTTTCTACCAGTGGTTACTGTTGTAGGGGTAAATTTCATTTTCTGGAGAGTAATATTATCGCAAACCCTTGATTAGTGTCCTAAGGCAAGTAGTCTACTGATTACCGCTGCTGAAAGAATGTCTCAACACCCGTAAAATTTTTTTCTTAAACGAGCTGCAATACTCCAACTGAAACTGCTGAAAGTTGAAAAAAAAAAAACACTGCTACAATAGACGTCATTAAATTTACAGTTCTTGAGTCGGAGACTCATACTGTTATGTGCTCTCGGTTGCTTAACTTTGCACAGTTTAAAGTTGGCTTATAGAGAAGGGGACACAGGCTTACAACAGAGTCAATGCAACCGGCTTCAGGACTGCACATGCGCACAAAGCAAGGGCTTCGGTCAAGAGAGTACAAAATACAAGGTCATGTCTATAGCAATGTCTAAGCTAATCAGACCGACTAACGCTGCTGATATTTGACAGCGTCCGAGTACGCAGACCCAAGGCGCTGGGAGGGTGCGGAGTAAGCATAAGCAAGGGCCTGTACCAGCGCCTAAAACGACAATGCAGTAAGAACGCACAAGGACACACACGTTGCGCTGGTTCCAAGAGTGCCGAACACAAGCAGCTACACAACACGGGTTGCGGAGTTGGAAGGTCGACTCCGGAGGTCATCACGTATCTGACACCAACTCCATGCACACAAACACCGTCGACTCTTTATTAAAAAAAATGCACTGCTAAATGCAACGTTTTTCCGACTGCGGTCTCTGGGCCCCAACTATTTTTGCACCCCACCGAAAAACCTTCAGCTCCGCCTGATACTTCAGCAACACGGGGGCGCATATATACCTCATCATTTTTATCATCATTATACAGGCGGAGACACTGAAACGCTGGCAAGCCTTTCTATTACTACTTCTTCGACTTAAATATCCAATTTTACCACCGCACCCACGTCAGAAGACGTGATCCAAGCAGAGAGACGCAGTTCACTGTATAGTATTCCTAGACGTAATCAAAGCAGAGAGACGCAGTTCACTGTATAGTATTCCTAGTTTCGACGTCACAAAGAGTACACACCTATGGTGTTGGTGGCTCGGAGTGTGCGGGACACCAGGGCCTCGAGCACAGGTCCTCGCTCGTCGTGCAGGAGGTGCACCTCGTCCAGGATGATGAGCTTCACGAGCTGTGTGAAGGCGCGCTCGCCCCCACGTCTGGTGATGACATCCCACTTCTCGGGGGTGCACACGATGATCTGAAACACCAATGCTCTTAATATACCTCAAGGGTCCTAAGTTACCCTGCACAGCAAAGGCAATCTCAATTTGTGCCGCTCCAAGATCAGGCTATTTAATTCTTGTAATAATTCATTGCTCTTAATTGGCGTTATTTTGGGAGATCGCAGTCAGACGAGTTCGGAACCTCTACTGTAGATTAGATTATCTTACAAATTTAACCACCTCCGACACACTGTAGATTAGATTAATGGCAAGTTTTGCTAGCACAACGCTTCTAGGGAACATAAACAATTTCTATGAAGAAACATTTCTATTTAAGTAGTTAGCTAACATGTTATACAGGACAACCACTATAAACAATACGTGCTGACAATCAAGTTCTCGGTAGCAAGCACAACTGGAGTTGCGAAGTAGCATAAAAATGCGATCTTACAAACCTTATGCACAGGAACGGGACGACCCAGCGTGTATTTCGTCTCTAATTATGTGGCATCGACTTTACACGGCCAGTAATTTACACTTGTACAGACCTAAACTAGATATAAGGTAGTAGTTAGGACGCACTACTAGCGTTGCGGGGAATCACGTCCAAGGAGGTTTAATAGTAAGAGGTAGAAACAGCTAGCCAATTCGGAAGGTGAATGTTACGGCAACGCTGAGTCGCTGGTTGCCTACACGAATGGCTCGCAGCCATTCGTGGGAAGGGATGGCAAGGAGCAAGTGCGGTCACGAACGTAGCGGGGAATGAAGTTCTCCTATTGGCTGGATAGCGACTAACTTTTACGTTAACAATTAAACTATCCCTTTAACTCAACAATTGAGTAGTACGAGAGAATCATTTGGAAACAGGCTAGCACAGAGAACGGTCACGTGCTCTCTCTACACAAGTATTAGTCTAACTGAAAGTAGCTACATTTCGTATTTATGAATAATCAGCAGTCATTCTCTGTAATGATGAGAAGGAGGCTACCAATAGCGGTACATGCTGCAGGTTGGCACAGCTAGCTCTGAGTACTAAAGAGAGCCCAGGGAGCGGTGTAGGCATTAAGGCAGGTTCACTCGATAGTGAACTGGAAGTGTTCTCTCAGCTCAATATATGGAAGCACCGCTGTATCCGTCTAAACAGCAGTATGTTCACTGCTTTCTGGGTTTAAATTCGCATTAAATTAGAAGACATAATAGCTACTCGGAATTAAATAGACACTTGTTGAGCAACAGGCAGACTTGACAGGTACCTAATACGCAGCAGCTTTGGCAAGACATAGCAACACTTGGGTGTTGAGCTGACAGAACACGTTCATTTGACTGTTTTGTTCACCTGCCCATAAAGGATGCAAAATATTGACTGGCTGGCTTTAGATATTTGTATTCAACATTAAGAGCAGCATTTATGGGTACTACGAAGCAGATATATTGTAGCTACTTCTTAAACAAAGACCTCTTGCGATAAAGAGCTATTTATGTAGCGACAGTGACCGAGAAACGTTCTATTAGGATAACCTCGGTGTAAGGTCAGAGCAGCGTTCTAAAACGCTCAGGAACTGGAGAAAAATTNAGGCGGAGACACTGAAACGCTGGCAAGCCTTTCTATTACTACTTCTTCGACTTAAATATCCAATTTTACCACCGCACCCACGTCAGAAGACGTGATCCAAGCAGAGAGACGCAGTTCACTGTATAGTATTCCTAGTTTCGACGTCACAAAGAGTACACACCTATGGTGTTGGTGGCTCGCAGAGTGCGGGACACCAGGGCCTCGAGCACAGGTCCTCGCTCGTCGTGCAGGAGGTGCACCTCGTCCAGGATGATGAGCTTTACGAGCTGTGTGAAGGCGCGCTCGCCCCCACGTCTGGTGATGACATCCCACTTCTCGGGGGTGCACACGATGATCTGAAACACCAATGCTCTTAATATACCTCAAGGGTCCTAAGTTACCCTGCACAGTAAAGGCAACCTCAATTTGTGCCGCTCCAAGATCAGGCTATTTAATTTTTGTAATACTTCATTGCTCTTAATTGGCGTTATTTTGGGAGATCGCAGCCAGACGAGTTAGGAACCTCTACTGTAGATAAGATTATCTTACAAATTTAACCACCTCCGACACACTGTAGATTAGATTAATGATAAGTTTTGCTAGCACAACGCTTCCATGAAGAAGCATTTCTATTTATGTAGCTAGCTAACATGTTATTGACAATCAAGTGCTTGGTAGCACAGCTGGAGTTGCGAAGTAGGATAAAAATGCAATGTTACAAGCCTTATGTACAGGAACGGGACGACCCAGCGTGTATTTTGTCTCCAATTATGTGGCATCGACTTTACACTGCCAGTAATTTACACCTGTGCAGACTTAAACTAGATGTGAGGTAGTAGTTAGGACGTGCTACTAGCGTTGCGGGAGATCGCATCCAAGGAAGTTTAATAGAAAGAGTTAGAAACGGCTACGGTAGTCGGAAGGTGAATGTTACAGCAACGCTGAGTCGCTGATTGGCTACACGAAGGTCTCTCAACCATTCGTAAGAAGGGCTGGCTGGGCGCTTATGATTGGTGGGAAGAAAGCATCAACCGATGAACAAAAAATTCCCTCGCCAACACCGCGAATGTGGCATGTTCCCTCCATCTGGGTATTAAAACTCATTGATCACGTCCGCCTCACGGCAGACCCACATCAGTCCCAGATGGAAGTAATATAAGCAGAGAGCGGCACGGCAGCGTATTTAGGATAGGCGAGTGTCTATGTAGACAGTTTTAGCCTCTCGTGCGCATTGGCTTTCACTTTTTAGCTTCAATAGAGCAAACGTTTTGCTACAAAACGGAGGCGCACACGCCAGCTGTATCACGGTAGAACTGAACGAGATTATTTTAGATCAGACTTTTTAACTAGGTGTCTCCAACATGACGTCATCATTTACCAATAGCAACGCTTAATAGGCTTAAGCGATCGTGTAGCGTGAAACGTGCAGCCAATCAGCACTGCCGCCAGTCCTGCCACCAAGTGACGTCACGAGCGTACCGGGTATGAAGCTCTCCTATTGGCTGGATAGCGGCTAACTTTTATTTTAAAAATAAAACTAACCCCTTTAACTCAACAACTGAACAGTACGAGAGAATCATCAGGAAACAGGCTAGCACAGAGAACGGTCACGTGCTCTCTCTACACAAGTAGCTATTAGTCTACCTGAAAGTAGCTACATTTCGCATTTATGAATAATCAAGTAACAGAACAGTCATTCTCTGTAATGATGAGGAGGAGGCTACCAATAGCGGTACATACTGCAAGTTGGTACAGTTAGCTTTGAGTACTAAATAGGGCCCATGCAGCAGTGTAGGCATTAAGGCAGGTTCGCTCGATAGTGAACTGGAAGAGTTCTCTCAGCTCAATGTCTGGAAGCACAGCTGTATCCGTTTCAACAGCGGAAAGTTCACTAGCTACTTTGAAAGTTAAAATTCACATTAAATTAGAAGACATAATAGCCACTCGAAATTTAATAGACACTTGCTAAGAAGCAGGCAGACTTGATAGCTAATACGTAGCAGGGCTGACAAGGACATTGCAACGCTTGAGTGTTGAGCTGACAGATCACGTTCATTTGCCTCTTTTGTTAACCTGCCCGTAAAGGATGCAAAATATTGACTGGCTGGCTTTAGATATTTGTAATATATTTGTATTCAACATTAAGAGCAGCATTTATGGGTACCGTACTACGAAGCAGATACTATATTGTAGCTACTTCTAAAACAATTAATAGTTTGGTCTGGAATAGTACCGTGCCTATTATAAATGCTTCAAAGAATCTTAAGGTGTATTTATAAGATAAAATAACTCAGTGATAAAGAAATGCTCACTTGAGTCTCCATGATTTGCTCCTTGGTAAGTTGATGGTCCCCCGTCAGCTCGCCAACCTGTAAATTAAGATATTATCAGAAAGTAATTTCAACATTACGATAGCAAAGGTCAGTAAAGAATAGGTTACGCTATGTTCGATTCAGCTAGAAGAAGTTCCATAACACAATAATGTAAGCTACCGCATAGTATACCTGAATTTCTGATAGGTAAGCGATATACATTACCGCATTAACCCTGTGGCGACCGTATGCTCCGTGAGAAGTACTTCCTTACTAGTAGGAAAGATGTAGGTACTTCAGAAAATAGTCCCAAAATTAGGGGCGGATCTAAAGGGAGGGCATTACGGGCCAATGCCCACCAAGTAGCTATTTGCGAGGGGGCATTCAACATAAGTTGGCCTTCTTGAGGTGGGTGGAACGAATAGCTACAAAATGCTTGCAATCAAATTCTTGAGGTGAGAAGGGGGCCATTTGCCTCTAATACCCCTAATGCTCCCCCTGTAGCTCCATCACTAGTCCCACTATAGATAGAGCAGAGGCCACTGACCTTGAGCTTGTAAGGCTCGAGTCGCTTGGAGAAGTTCTGAGTCATCTCCGTCACCAGGGAGCGCATGGGAGCCACGTAGATGATCTTGAAGGTGTCAGCATTGATGGTCCCGTCAGCATTGGTGGCCTTGCCGATTTCTCTGCGTAGTACAACAAAAGGTAAAGAGAGGCTAAGTCAGACTTATAAACGTTGAATATATAAAAATTCACAGAGTAAACTCAAGAGCAGTCACTGTAAATGAATGAAGAACTGAGGCTGTCACTTGGCAACAATACAAGTGATGGCACAGTACGTAGTAGGTACGTACTAGAATCCACTGCAGAGTAGCTAAATGACCAAGTGATAACAGGGAAAAAACACTTTCAAAATTAGTAGCGATGGGAATTTTAGGTTTAAAAGTCTCAAGGTTGGCCAGTGTGCTACTACCGGCAGGAAAACACGGCGCTATGCGTCGCAAGAGAGACGAAAATGAACACGAGAAGACAGGAGAAAGATGCACTTGTGCAGATGGTCCCTCCTCCAAATGCTTGCCACCAGCGGTGTTTCCCTCACCCCATGGAGCAGAAGGGGAAACGAAGATAAGAGACCTCTAGCTTTACCAACCTCAACAGCAGCAGTACCAACCAGAATCAATGACCCACGCGCTAACATATCTATTAGGGTTGCTTCCTTTATCTCCCGGGTGCATGAGGCTGATAAGTATGCTCACACGGATAGGGGAACAGTAAAAATAGCCCAATGAGGATAAGATTGCTAGTTCGTACAACCCATGCGGTGTTTAAGCAGAGTAAAGTGCAGGTAGAGCCAGCCCTCGTAAAGCTTCAAGCTTAGACTGTTTCACTTGCTGCTCAGGAAGCACCATGCAGTGTCAGATCCAGGGGCGTCGGAGGGTAGCCTCTTGCCCCCAAAACTCTGCAGCCATCTAGAGCTCTAACTTGCCTCAAATGTCCTCGTGTCGTTGGAGAACTGTAGCATATTGTATAATGTATTTGGAATAAACAACGGATAAGAACATGGGCTGCTTGGGAGCTTTTGAGTAGTCGCTAGTCGTTACTTATCTCCCCCGAGCCGAGTTTGACACCCCTAAACTCTGGGCTAGATTCGCCCTTGGCACCAGCCTCCTGGACCGTAGGAGTCATGCCCCCAAGCACATCAGACCCTGAAATTATAATTCTGTAGTAATTCTTACAACAGATGTAGCTATGTGAAGAAGAGCGATAAGCACACTCACCTTAGAATGGTGAGGAGAGCAACGTTGGTCTTGCCAGCACCGGTGGGGGCGCACAGTAGAAGGTTGTCGTCACCATTGAGTGCCGCCTCGTACAGCTGTCAAAGATGGTGACTGTTATTAATACAGCCATCACTACTATTGATGCCATAGTCAATAATATAACGAGTACCAGATTCATTATTTTTTACTACTATAACCAAAACTATGCAGAAGGCAGTTTTCTCATTATCAGTAGCATTGAAACCGAAAAAACTAAAAAGGCTTAAAAAAAACGTCAAATTGCCGGAAAAACACTTGTTGGAAGACTGAAAAACGCACGATTTTCAAGCGTACAATAGTTCCCTTGTTGCTGGGAGTGCTGATCAAAAGCTCAATCTGCAGTTTGGGGCCATCTCATTTGTAATCGGTTTGGGATGACTACCAAAAACTCAAGATAACCAATGTTCATGACAAGAGTTCCACAAGAGTGAAAGCTCACAAGATTAACAAACTCGCTGTACATATCTATACCCGTCGATGATGCCATGGCCAACAGTAAAAAGAACACGCAGTAAGAAGGTAGTACAGTTCACCTTGCTCTGTATCCTGTTGAGGTTCTTGTAGCCGTCAAATGCAGGCTGGGCATAATTGGGCAGGGAGGTGATGGGCACGAGCTTCTCATCCGTGCCGAAGGGCTTCGGCTTCAGTGCAGGCACGTGAATTTCATCGTATCCCTGCGGAGTAAGTTTATGTAGTAACGGAACTTACTTCCTAATACAGAGCTTAAACTTATTATAGCTGAATACAATAATAAATTATAATAACTATATATAAAAGTATTTTATGTCATTAAATTTAGAGTAGCAGTAGTGAAGTGAGAGAAGTGTCATTTATCATTAGGTATTGTTATTATTGTCATCTAGGTTAGTTTAAGCATCTTCAAACCATCACAAATTTGATAATCTAAGAGAAGAAAAGGAAGAGACTTATAGTATGGCGAAATAAAACGAGGACCCTATGTCCGAAGGTGTACCACACAGGATCAACGCGCATGGGCACAGCAAGTCGGGAAAGACGAGGAAGAACAGAGGAAAGCATCATCCGTGAAAGTATGAAACTAGAAAGAAGCAAAATGGGCACGGAGAAAAAATACCATGATAATCTACATTTTCCCTGCGGTCGCTGCTTCCCATTAAACAGGATGGGTGTGTCTAGCTAATCTTATCCTACTGTCCATCCTATGCTCCTTGAGGGGGCTCACTTTATCATAAAATTTAAAACTGTAGTACTAAAGGCGGCGCTGTTGGCATCCCAGGCATCCTTCTAAAGAAGCTCCATCCTAAATATGAGAGACGCCATAGTACGGGGACCGTCCCACAGTGGCAATGTGCATCATGTTGTGTTCTAATTAGCTACCTGCAAGGCAGGATGGTCAGATGTCTGGGACGTGAATTCCTTACGGGAGTGGATGGGTTAAGGGCGCTGCGGACATCACGTGCGCCTCGCGCCACATACAAAATTTTGCAAGGCAGCTTTACAATCACCCGCAGCATTCACCGACAAGCCTATAGTGCCGCCTACATGCTGAGCTTAGGGTCATTGGTTACAATAATCGTTAGGAGTGCCAAGTGCGAGCCCAAGCTTAGTTAACTCAACTGGCACATCATTACGTACGAATACGGACCTTGACATATACCTCTATGCCCAGGGCACATCAGCAGCGTATACCCACCAACAAGGGTTGTTGAATAGAACCCGTGAGTATACACAGAACAACTCCCGCAGCGTTACTGGCTTTACCAGCTAAGGACAAGCGCATTTCCTGATAGACCTTTCAATCATTGCCATTCTAACAACAAATCAATGCTTTATTTTATCATCGATGGATGGTCATTAAAGTAGCAATGTATGATATATACAAACAATACACTGCGACTTTTACGAACGGTTTGAGAGTTCCCACGTCACTGTTAATATTTCTGTGGTTTCAAATAACGCTCTTCTAACCGAGACGAAGTTTAGGTTCCGTCCTTGAGAGTTGAAAGTAAGTAATACGTACGGCTTTGGTTTGTCGTGTAGACCCCTCAGGCAAGTGGCATTTCTTGTTGCTGTTGAAGTGCGAGCCGGTGGTGAACACGAGGGACTCCAGGTCCAGCACTTCTCGCTCACCTCCCACTTGTCCGGCCCTGTGTGTGGAGCAGTAGATNGATGGATATTTAAAATAACACTAGATGAAATTTAAACAGTCGCCTCGCGCCATCCGTGTTGGCAGGCTAAGGCCCTTAAATAAATAGACAGGATGGCACTATGGCTCGGGCTCTTTAGCACAGGGATTGCGCTCAATCAACAAATGTTTGTCGCAGTTGTGTGAATGCGAGTGTGCAATAACAGAAGACATGTTGCCAGCACATCAGTGCTGCACTACGAGCAAGAACGTTTTATATTATTATAGTGGGTTGGGTTACTTGCACCGACAAGAACGTTCTGCTAGAGTTACTTACAGTACAGTGAGCCGGATGGAATGATCAAATGAGCCAGATTTGGCTAACGGGCCGAAGGTCGCCGACCCATGGACGACTAGGGTCACCTAACAACAACACTTTACACAACTACAAGCTCACGTGACGATCAGCAAGACTAAAAGCCACCTAGCAATAAGAATAAACTAAATATTGAACAACAAAGGGACCGAAAGTCCATACCCAAAGATGAGTCAACGCCTCGACTTTCTTCACTTTAGACGCTTGTTCTTTTTTATACCAAGTAAAATTTTTCTCACTTGCAGCGAGGACAACACCCGTTGGGAAGTCTGTGTGTGTGTGTGTGTTGACTTACAAAAGGGCCAGACGTTACACACAAAAGCTGCTTCAGAAAGGATGCAGCAGGTTCCAGGCTGATTTATCTATGAAAGTTACGGCGAATAGTGCCCCTGATCGCGTCAGCCTCTGATCAATTCTTTGTACGTTGCAGCGGTGGCGTTGTTATATACGGTAGCTTTCTAGCAGCATATTAGCTCATGATTCACTAACACCATCAACCCATTTCTTAGTGAATAACAGTAGAAGTTAATACTTAACCAGAATAAGCAAACCAATATGAGAACAATTAGCTAATTTACATTTGATCGTGATCGTACGGTCGGCAAATAACCCGCACAGGTCATAACTTTGTTCCGATCGGACGGTGCGTTTTCTATTTTTGATCTATACTCTCAATCTCTTTCTTTTCTACTCTTTCAACTTCCCTGGAAGTTTGCAGTTCACAGCGTGGTAAGGCCCACCTGATGATGCTGCTGCATGTTTATCAGAACGACACGCTTTTTTTAATCTTCAAGTCACGCCCTCTCAGTTATTAGCTACTACGGCGTAGCCAGTTCAAGCACACCTAAATCAAAACAGTTTTGCTGTCGATCGATATCGTGAGTGTTGTCGGCCTTAATTCGCCCGGATCCCAACTTACCGACCGTGTATACAACAGAGTTATTATCAGTACAATATCCAGCACGTACCCGTCACCAGCGTCCGTGTCCATGGGCTCCACAGCTCCCGAGCGGCGGGATCGTCCCTTGGTGTCACCGTTCTGCCAACATAAGAGTGTGGTTAGTCTCGAGGTAAGCACATCGCAATCTTATTTTTGGGTCGATAAAATACGTGGCCTGCCAGAGATTCAGGCGTAATATATGTGGCTAAAAGTTAAGTCAAGGACCTATTCTGCACGACCGGACCTTTAACTAACCTAACGCATACCGTACACTCGGGTAGCAGTTATTTCTTTCAGCTTTCTGCCTGCTTCCTGTCGCGAAACAGTTTTCGCTTGAGCTCAGGAACAATCGATGTAGTGAAATCGGATCTTGGCGTGGCGGGAAATTTGATTAATTCATCTAGGGGTATATTCGTGAATAAAGACTTTACGTCGAAACTTGCCATTACACAGCCATTCCTGTTGTTGAGATTACGGATTTTTTCCGCAAAAGAAAAAGAATCTTTTACTGTAAAATCATTTCAGGTTAATGGTGTGATGAATGGAATGAGAAACTTGGCAATATTATAGCCTGCAGTGCCAATTGCATTGAGAATCGGGCGTATTGGAGTGCCAATTTTGTGCATTTTAGAGAGTCCATATAAAATTCCTGGGCGAGAGCCAGAGACAAAGAGATTGCTGTGGATATCATCGCTTGAAATGCCAGCATTTTTCCGTTTTTTCAAAAATCTGTTTATTTTGTCTTCTTGCTTGATTATAATTTTGAACCAGTCGTCCGTCATTACTTTAAGCTTTGAAGTATCATCCAAAATATCTTCCACTTTACTGATGTAATCCTTGCGGTCGAGAAGACCGATGCCGTTTCCCTTGTCGGGCTGGAGAATCACTATATTTTTGTCATTCTTTAGGTCCTTCATTATTTCATAAAATTCTTTACTAACATAGTTATCTGATGGAGTGAAATTATAAAAGTATTTGAAGGCGATGTTCTTCAGGGAGCTCCTTATCCGGTTTGTTCTGTCGACGTCTTCGTTGGCAATATTAAAGTCTTTTATGTTTCGATAGAATTTTTCAAGAATGCCATCTCTATGAAAAACGAAAACTGGCCCGACAAAGTCTACGCTCTCTTACAACCTAGGCTGACTTCTACTATTTATCCAACTTCATCTTTAAATCAAACAATAAGAAACTAGAAAATATCCCGAAAACTCATTCAAGTAAACTCATACGACTGGGCTTAGCATGCAATAAAATGCNGCTGGAATACAGGACTACCGCACCATTAGCTGGAATACAGGACTACCGCAGTACTAGCTGGAATACAGGACTACCGCAGTACTAGCTGGAATACAGGACTACCGCACTACTAGCTGGAATACAGGACTACCGCAGTACTAGCTGGAATACAGGACTATCGCAGTACTAGCTGGAATACAGGACTACCGCACTACTAGCTGGAATACAGGACTACCGCAGTACTAGCTGGAATACAGGACTACCGCACTACTAGCTGGAATACAGGACTACTGCAGTACTAGCTGGAATACAGGAACCGCTGCTCCAGCAGAAGAGAAAGTACACGCGGAAGCCATAGAGTCGCGTATGCAGAGCCGAGCTGTGCGTGACCGTCAAATTATACGGAGAGCATATCACTTCAGCGATTATTTTGCACATGAAAAGTGAAGCGGCGACGGCGTAATTACTTCCTAACTTTACCAACACGTACCTTCTTCCTTGAATTTTTTGTCGCTTTGGCTCCATTATAAGAGTAATTTATGATCATTGCTTGTCAAGCTTAGCCTAATTTATTAATTTATTTAACCAATTGCAATTGTGCTTTCTTAATGCTATGACGCATATGAAATAATGAAAGACCTAAAGAATGACAAAAATATAGTAATTCTCAAGCCCGACAAGGGAAACGGCATCGTTCTTCTCGACCGCAAGGATTACATCAGTAAAGTGGAAGATATTTTGGATGATACTTCAAAGTTTAAAGTAATGACGGACGACTGGTTCAAAATTATAATCAAGCAAGAGGACAAAATAAAACAGATTTTTGAAAAACTGAAAAATGCTGGCATTTCAAGCGATGATACCTACAGCAATCTCTTTGTCTCTGGCTCTCGCCCAGGAATTTTATATGGACTACCTAAAATCCACAAAATTGGCACTCCAATACGCCCGATTCTCAATGCAATTGGCACTGCAGGCTATAATATTACCAAGTTTCTCATTCCATTCATCACACCATTAACCTCAAATGATTTTACTGTAAAAGATTCTTTTTCTTTTGCGGAAGAAATCCGTAATCTCAACAACAGGAATGGCTGTGTAATGGCAAGTTTTGATTAATTCAGTGATGCTTCACTGCTCGCTGATGTAAAGTGATTTTTCTCTGCATGTTACGGGAAGGAAGAACTGCGCTGCTCAACTGAATTAAAACCAAGAGTAGTCTTTTTTTTTTTAGGACAACTTGACGCAGACGTAGTGTGCCCGGCAACAGGCCAAAACTTTTCGTCGCCAACTGTAGAAAGCGGACAAGGCAATCTGGTACGGTAAGGTTCAAGCAATGAGCTTCTAATGGGAGGAGCAAGCTTAAGCACTCTCTGGGCGAGTAAACACATGGCTTCGTCACGTGGAGTCCTTAAGGTGGCTGAAACGGCAGTGGTCAGCACATATAATTAAGGAAGATACTGACGGGCAGTTCTTCAATATTTTTGCAAAGACAATCGTGTCTGAAGATTTCTATCACAGTGCTCACCCTATTACTTTCATCATCAGATGGTATACAGGATACAAGTTTCCTTTACATACTTCTATCCGCTCGGAATTTCGCTGATGGTTAATGGCTATGAAAATTTGAGCTCAGGACTCCTTCCTATATAGGCTGCGTGAGGCAATGCCGCTCTCCGATTGGATACGCCACTCAGCCAGTTTAAGGGAAAGTTTACTCACAACGCTCCCGTACGATAAACAGAGAGGGTGCGCTCCTCTCTATTAGAACCTTCTTGGTTTCAAGCGCATTTATTTCTCCTGCAAGATCTTCCAAATATATACAGTCGAGTATCCATGATACTCACGAGACTGCTAGCTTTAAAAGATTACCGTCGAAAATATTTTGCATTTGTATAACTACTACGTTGCGACGAATCAACTCAACATGGAAACTTCAGCAGCTATATGATTTGACACCGAGTACTCATCTCTTATGACAATTTTAGTTTGCCTTTGTGGCCTATTCTCGAAAAAGATGTTAGTTACGGAAGTATGAACAATGACGATGGGTCATCACAAATGCATCGCTGTCATTTTTGACAGCGCGGGCATTCTAGTAAAAAACTAATCACAAGAAGAAGCTGAAGCAAGAAGAAATGGCATGAGAACGCGCGTTGCCCAACAAAGAAAAAAAGAAACCCCAGAGGAAGCAGTCGCAAGAAGAATTGATTTGAGCAAAACAAAGAATACACAATGAGTCACAAGAAGCGGCTGAGGCAAGAAGAAACAATATGAGAAATCACGTTGTCCAACACAGAAAAAAATGAAAAAGAGATAGAGCAGCATTGACGTCACTTGCTTCTGCAAAAATAAGCAGCAATAGTTCAGTTTATTTTGCTTACTCGACATGAATTACGCTAAGTTGCATATTGATATGAATATTTTCTCGCAAAGTAAGACGGCTACTTTTATGGATTCAAGTCCTGTTGTATGTACAGGAACGGATTGTTTTAAATAAATCGATGCATTTTTATAGTCGGCGGTGCGGAAATTCGCGCAGTTAATATCCCCATTTCATTATCAGATAGTTAGGCTCCATGTAGTAGAGCAAATTTTTGATAAGAGGAGCTTTTGATTTGCAGAATATAGAGCTCAGCTGATCGATACGTGACGTCATTTTTGACGGCACGGGTACACTAGTTGTTATTATAATTTTCAACACAAAGAGACAAAACGACAGATACGCTTCCTACGTAATATAGATTCTTGTTAATTTGTAGCCATCAGCGAGCACAAATGTTTGCACCGTTTGGCAGAAAAGCATTTAGATAACAAATTATTGTGTTTTACTTATACCTAGCACTAAAAATTAATCAACAAAGAGTATTCATTTGTTCATCTAATTTTCCTCCAAAGCTTCCTTTGTGTATATATAGAGGTAATTAGATCCAGTTCTGGCTGAGGCTGGAGTTATAAAAGTGCAGGGTACCGTATCTTGACTACACTTGGAACATGGAGGTAATTATTTATTGCTGAAAGCCATGTCGTAGCATTTAGCAACTTAGAATTGGTAGAAAACCATAATAACATACCGTACCTAGGTCTCGAGTGTCAACAGAGTAGGGGTACAGAAGCAATCATTCTTTGCCAGCATCGTTGACAGCCGAACATACTACAGGAGCAGACATATTTAACGGGAGTAACATCCATTGCACTGCAGAATCATAAACATAAAAAGGGTACTGCCCCGACAAATTCATCGCCGTTATTTTTGACGGCGGGGTTATTAATCCGTAAGCACAAACGCTAGCATAACAAAGACAGACATTATCACCGCACACATCAACGTTTCCAATATTGTGGCTAAAGGCTAATACACTCGCTAGTCAAAAGAACGAGTTTCCTCAGCTAATCGTCAGAATGTCTGGTAAACACAGCTTTGAGTTTACCAGAAAAAAAAGGATGTAAAAATGGTACATGTCAGTTCAGTTTGCTCAGCAAGTGCCGTTAGTTCAGCTTCGGATATCTCTTCAAACTTGAAAGGGAATTGTAACGCAAAATTCTTTGTAAGCGTGAGCTAATCAAGCGGACACAGTAACGCATTTGAACGGGGCGATTACGAAACTTATTCTTTTCGTGTGTACAGGCCATAACTAAGGTGAAGGCCAGCGCGTAATCCGAGCAGCCACATCGCAACTCAAGATATAAAAAAAGCTCCCCTTGATACGAGACGGGGGTTCAAGAGGGCAACACACACATGTTCCTAAAAATGTGGAACCCATGCACGAGGGTGTGTCCACGATGAATTAACACACATCGGTACAGCATGTCGGGAAAGAAAAGAGGAAACCCTAATAGAATTCTGGGCTGCTCTTGCCAATCAGTCATTGTAGCGACCAAAAATTCTATTGTAGAAAACATCATTGGGAGGGCTATGGAAATGGAAGGAAGCTGATGTTGCACCAAAGAAAATATTTCCCGAAGGTTAAATTAACTCGAGTCAAGAGTACGCAGCATGGATACCGATCATATCTCACCATGGTGGCATCCTTGGCAGAATCTGCGCCATCTTCCTCATTTTCCAGCTGAGCCAGGATACGCCTCAGAGCAGGGTCAGCAGACATGGTCGTCCGAATCTCCTCCCGCTCTGTGGTAGTCAGAAAGTAACCACTTCAGTCCGGAATTAAAGAAAAAAATTCTAACTTGCCTACTGCTATTGTTAATCAACGTCGATTTTCGGTTTAAGTGGGTGTTTTGTGCAGACTTTTGCAGAGGCATTAGCTACTGCTATTATTACGCTGATATTTTGCCGCTATTTTTGATACAAAGATAATCTATAGCGATTTAAGATGCAAATTTCGGCGGAAGCCGGCACCACAACTTCGGTAAGTCATAGAACTCATGCAAGTCCTTTTAGTACAGAAGTGGTCAGTGTGCAACCAGGAAGCAAATAGCGTAACGGGAGGACTCACGAAAAATTAGCAGCAAAAAGTGACGTCACATCGGCGAATCTATGGCTGAGCAGCCTAGGAGTATTTTAACTAATTTCACCA
>LQNS02278089.1:16854360-16865127 GCA_001587735.2 Parhyale hawaiensis | reverse complement strand
TCCCACACCTAAAACATTTCGACTCGCCGATGTGATGTAAATTTGCTACGTGCGGTCACAGCTATGTTTTATTTCAGTCCTATTGAGTCCTCCCGTTGCATTCTTTGCTTCCTGGTGTGCAACTACTGACAGAAAAAGGCACAAAACAACTCTAGGAAACAAAAACGGAAACGAGAAGACGACAGAAAACAGATACACTCGTGCGGAGAGTTCCTGCCGTGGCCACCACACGGTTGCAAATAGGAGTATGGGATGGGTCGCTTACCATCATTCGGCGGCCCACCGTGGGGAGCAGAAGGGGAAGTATAGAGAACCAACCTAACTCTACAAACTAACATTTTCAGCAGTGACTGCGTTCAGATGCACCATCACCTGAGGTAAATTCACTGAGCTCTGGGGTCGTGAGGCCCAAGATATTCCTTCTGGCGGAGATGAGGTCCGCCAGAATACTCCCCTAGGGGACTTTATACCGCATATATAATTGAATTGAAAACATACATCCAACAGATTACCAGTTAATTTTATCTCACATACTGACACGTCCTACAGATTACCAGTTTAATTTTATCTCACATACTGATACATCCTACAGATTACCAGTTTAATTTTATCTCGCATACTGATACGTCCAACAGATTACCAGTTAATTTTATTTCACATAGTGATACGTCGGACAGATGACCAGGTAACAAGCGTATAGACACCGTACGTACGTAATATGGGCTTCAGGGTTTAATATTATCTTATTCAGGTTATGCTACTTTGTATTTTACTTGAAGGTTCTTCCTCTTAAGGCAATACAATAGAGAAATGCAACCCTTGTAGCAAAATAGCACAGCCTGAGGAAGGCAGGATTAGGCCAGTGAAGTCATTATTATTATTACATTGGTATTGTCCCGCTATTTCTGAAACTTAGACAATCAATAGCGATCTAAGATGATTTACTCGGCTTACAGCCGGAACCACAACGTTGTGCTCAGGTGGCAAGAGGTGAAGGACCAAAAGAGAAGAAGACAGAAGAAAAAAGCGCCCCTGCGGTCGGTCCCTTCTGTGGCCCTCCGCAAGGGCCAAGGTAAAAGCCCCACAAAAAAGTCGGTCACCTCGATCGGCGGCCCACCTCGCGGGACAGAAAGGAAATATAGAAAACCTACCTATCTCTACAAAACTAACCTTCTCAGCAGGAACTGCGGCCAGATGCTACATCCCCTGCGGAGAAGGCACTCGGGACCCTTGGGTGCGTGATGCCCAAACATACTGTGGCAGGGAAACAGTGAAGTCAGAAAGGCCACAAGAAGTCAACCAACAAACGTTGCTTTTCTGCCAGCAGTTCATCAAAATTTGAGCAGCTGGCAGTTAAACGTGATCAAAGAATTTCATACGGAGCTGACGCACACAGCTTTTATCAAGTGGCTTTGAAAATTTTGAAGTAGCTACTCAGTTTAAAGCTCCCAAGGCATATCGCCTAAACCATTTGCAGAGAGGCGCTCGCATGAACAAAATAGCCACGGATGCAAAAATACTTACTAGAGAATTTGTAAACTAACAGCGAAATATTATTATTATATTCAGAAGTTTACGTCTCCATTTCCATAACAAAGGCGATATCACTAAAGAAGAAAGAAGGGAGATATAGTACTTATGACGATAGACACGTGGAACCCATGCACGAGGGTGTTCTCACACAGGAACAAAGCGCATGGGGAGACCAAATCGGGAAAGAAGAGGAGCAACAGATGGATAATTATTATTATATTATGGGTTTTCCCGCCATAGCCGAAAGGAGCACGATACAACAGCGAAAATTCTTCAATTAAAATAAGTAGCCCGAATTAATGGGAAAGGTTTCTCACAGTATATTATAGATACATTTCCTTTCTGATTTTGTATTTGGACGTGTGATTTGTTCCTCTCATCTCATGTAATGTTCATGTTATATTTAGGTGATCTTGGTGAGAGTAGAAAATCTTATAGAGAATAGATGAGGTTTATGCTATTCATAAAGAGATGTAGTGGGCCTTGGAGGGCTGATTTATCTTCTGCTAAGATAGAAGAGAGAGTGAGATTGCTAGCACCAAAGTGGGTGTCTTTGCGGGTCGTAATGGGGACATTGCAGAAGAATATGTTTAATTGTGAATGGAGCAGGGCAGTAGTCACATTGGGGAGGATTGTCACGCGCATAAAAATATGAATGCGTGAGATTGGAAAGCCCAGTCCGTAATCTTGCCAGCGACACCTCCCATAACCTATTGGTGCATAGAGCATCAGCAAAGACCAGATGCAAGAGAGATCAGGAATATGAGATGGGAAAGACGCAAAATGGGCACGAAAACAGACGTCCCGAAAGTCTAGCTAAGGGCTAAAATAGCTACAGGGTTCTCCCGGGGGCGCTGCTCCCCAAAACATAGGATGGGCGAACTTAAACTAACCTAACCCTGTGGCCTATGACCCGTCCTATGCCCCCTGAGGGAACAGCGTAATATTCTAACCTCCCTCTCATTGTGAGAGCAAAGAACAATATCAATATATTGTAGACCTACATCCTGCTTTTTTTCACTACACGGAAGCAGCAGCCTTGCGTGCTGAACTGGTTGCTCTGTCTGTGCCGGGATCGAGTACCAAGCCATGGCCAGGTGAGCGTTCTTTGTGGCGTTTGGTGCGCTGAGTCAGCAGCTGCTAGGTATGCACAGCTACTGTGGGGGCACTTGAGCTTGCCCAGAAATGGGAATGTAGGGAGGTGAGGAAGGTCGTTGAACTTTCTATCGATGGAGCCATAGTTCTCTAACGACCCGTGATCGAATGCAGCCGTGCTAGCTCCTCTGAGACCAGTTGGCTTCTATCTGCAGCACGAACTAGTACGTACGGGTTTCCCAATGGAGGGTGCAGTCAAGTTGACTTTACTTTTAATGAAGACAGAAAGGGTGATATCTTATGTCAACAGAAACGTGGAAGCAATGGACGAGGGCGTTCCAACACTGGAACCGAACAACGCCCAAGGAAACAGCAAGCCGGGAAAAAAGAGGAAACACGAAACAACGCATCAACTGTAGTAGTTCGGAAATAGATACAAAGTAGGAATGAGGGGAAGATGTCCTGCAACGATTATAACGTTAAAATTTTCCCGTTATTTCTGCAACGAAGACGATCAATAGCATTCATTCTTCCATTTCTTCTCAATAAATACACCAGTGTCTTTGTCACAGTTTTACGAGCAGATAAGGATTTCAGAAGTTTCGTGCGCATAAGAAGCGAAGGTAATTTATGGGGTTTACTCTAAAATCGACTCTTATTATTATTACTGTACTTGCATACGATGGTCGAACCTAACTTATTATATTGAGTGTGATACGTACCATGTACGGTGTACACTGGTATAGGACTACCACAGTAATACTATTACCTATTCTTAGAACTGCACTGACGGAGGAGCATTGGACGGCCACAAGTTATCAAACCAGCTGCGCACATTGTCTTACTAACATTGCTATCATTATATTGGCGCCACTGACCTTGCTGCGACTGTGCCTGGGCGAGAAGGGTGCAGTACAGGATCATGTCGCTATTCTTGCACAGTATTTTGATGAACTGGAAGCGATCGTAGCCGAGGTTAAGCACCAGCTTGTTCTCACACTCCCTGTCGTCCTTCGCTGTCTTCAAAATATCAAGTACGTCTTTGGCTTTGGATTGTGCCTGTTACGAAGGGCAAAGAGTGAGGGAAAGAGTGGGTGAGTGAATAGGTACGTACGTTGCTTAAGCATCCCTAGATACAGCTACGGTGTTATAAGAGAAGAAAAGCAAGGGACATGCAGTACGGTACGTATGGTGAGCCCATACACGAGGACGGTTCCCCACAGGATCAACGCGCATGGGAACAGTAAGTTGGGAAAGAAGAGGAAGAACAAAACAAAGCATCAGTAGGAGTATGAAAATGGAAAGAAGCAAAGTGGGTATGAAAGGCAAACGTCCCGAAGGCCTAGCTAAATCTAATAGATCTTTTAGGTTTCTCTGAAGCGCTACTCCCGGTAAGATGGGTGAACATATATATATTATAGAATATGTAAACAGAACAGTGAAATGTGCGCTTATAACAAGAAAATTTAACACAAGCAAAAGTAATGAGGGGTAATAGTATTTGACAAAAAAAAAATTATGACAGTACTTGGTGGCGTGACCTTTATTGGCAATAACAGCATGGAGACGATTGTTATAGCTGGAAATTAACTTTTCACATTCACTTGACCGTATTTTTTTCCATTCTTCCACGCAGATGACCTTTAATTTAGTAAAGTTTTTAGGATACCGTTTGTAGAGACCAGATTTAAAACGACGCCACAAATTTTCTATTGGATTAAGGTCCGGTGATTGGCTAGGCCATGGAAGAACATTTATTTTCTTCTTTTGAAATAATTTTTTTTTAAACTCGCAGTATGCCTGGGGTCGTTGTCTTGTTGGAATGTCCACCTGCGTCCGTAAACTTTTTTGGCACTTGGAAGCATCTTCTTCTCTAATATCTCCCGTCACACTATGTGTCCCTTGCTTCTTCCTCTGTTAGATCGCCGTTGCTGTGGAGACGGAGACTTAAACTACTCAATATAATAATAATAACCATGATGCTGCCCCCTCCATGCTTCACGGTGAGGATGGTGTTCTTGGGGTCATAGGCAGTACCACGTTTCCTCCATACATGCCGAGCTTCATTTCGGCTAAAAAGTTCTATTTCACCACTTCCCAAAACTCATGTCCTTTGTCCAGGTGGTCTTTGGCGAATGTTAAGCGGCTCTTGACATGTTTTGCTGTAAGAAAAGGAGTTTTGCGAGGACTGTAGGAATGAATGCAAGTACGGTTCAATTCCCTAACAATAGTTTTGCTGCTGACATGCAGTCCCTGAGACGCTAGTTCACTCTGAAGGTCAGCACGAGTTGTCATGGGGTCATTAGTCCCCTTACGTAAGATGTAGCGCCGAGGACGACCCATGATCTTACACGGAGCTCCAGCTCTTGGCAGGTTGGAGACCGCCCCAGTCACTTGATGCTTGCGGACTCTGGCTCCAACCGTTGGAAAAGGAACATTGACACGTTCTGCCATTACTCTATTAGTTAATCCCTCACTACGAAGTGGAATTATCCGTTCACGAGTAGCTTCAGGGATTACTTTAACTTTGGGCATTGTAGTGAGAGTGTGCGCGACTTCAACGAGGTCTAGAGAGGTAATGATTGAGCCGGCTGTGGTTGGTTTACATTGCATTTGTTTCGAGACGTTTTGTGAACGTTCTAGAATAATTTCCAAACTAGTTTATTCAATCTATACTAATAAATATCAGAGATTCAATATATTTATTTTGGTCAAATACTTTTGTCCCTCATTACTTTTGGTTGTGTTAAATTTTCTTGTATAAGTGCACATTTGACTTTTCTGTTTAAATATTCTATTATGTATATGTTATATAAACTTCCTGCATTAATTATCCTGAAGCAGTACCTAAATTTTTTAAAATACCTAAAAAGTAGAGTTGTGCAAATACTTATGTCTAGGCACTGTATATGACAGCTATGGTTTTTTGCCCATTTTCGTTTATTATGATTTTCATCATAATTACTAATACATAAAGGTATATCTTTATGTTCCAAGAATACGCTTCCTTAGCCACAAAGCTCATTGCAAACCAAAGAAGACAAGAAAAACACGTAGCATGTCAGGCAACATGAGAATTCCACCTTTTCACACGTGCAACAGGTTAGGTATAGCTGCTAGGCGAAGCACGCAGGATTCTTCACCGAACAAATATGCTCTAATTTTAGCATCACTTATATCTACAACTTGAAAAACAGATACTGTACTGACCCAAAAGTTTTAAAGCACTTACCTGTATGGGGTCATTGTAGAACTTGTTGAGCTCTCGCTGCAGCCAGTGTGCTCCGATATCGTGAGGACTGAGCTGCTTCTCACCAGCAGCATCTGCTGCAGCACTGCCGCCGGAGCCTCTCAGCGCCTCTGAGTGGATGCCGGACAGTCCCTCGGGGCCCTCTTCATCATCATCCTCATTGTCATCCACCTCCTGGAGTCGAGACATACATTCAAAATTGACTTAGATCAAACAAAATAGCAGCATAACAAAAAGGCATCTTCAACGAGAAAAATTTCGATGCACGTAGGTGCTTCACAGAGAAGCATCAGGATGCACGTAGGTGTTTCATGGCGTAGTTTGGTGTGTCATCGCAGCAGACAGAAAAACATATTTCAGTAAGAAAAGCGTATTTCCGCAAAAACAAAGTGAACAAAAGCGTTGTAGTTTTGTTACTCGTGCGAAGCAAGACGCGGTTACATACCTACTAACACGCAGATCGCTATTGTTTTTTAAAGATTTGTCTCTTCGGGTACATCAATTTTACCTGTTTTTGAAGCATTTTGGTGCATCATCGGCTTTGTCACAAGACCGAAACACATAAGCGCATCAATTCATGCCAAGTGCATCACAAGATCCTGTATGCATTATATTGATGCACTTAATTTTTATGATGCACTTGCGTGTTTCGGTTTTGGGTCAACAATGCATGTAATTTTGATGCATCTAAGTATATCAAAATTTCTCTCCGTGTTCGCACACCCATCTCATATCCCAGAAAATCTGAGCTTCAAGAGAGTCCAAACACTGAACAGTGACGTCACGAGCTATTACAGTAGTAGCTGGTACTCAGACCGGGCAAAGTGCACTGTCCGGATTAGCCGCCAGACCACTACAAGGTTACTCGGCTTCAACTCCTAGTAGGGTACGGTACCACTCCGTAAAACCACGGCGGAGCAGTTGTCAGTCTTGACCACCAGTCATTAATTGCATACTGCATTTTTACTACATGCACAAGCACTAATTTATTACAACACATGCAGCCAAAGTTATCTTACGTCATCAAAGCCCTCCTCGTCTTCATCTTCATCCGAGTCCTGGAACTGGACATTGACACCATGTGTTTCATCAAGCATATCTTCCTCCATGGCAGAGCCCGAGACAGCTTTGTTGCTGCCAGAATCCATCCCAAAATCTGTGATCTTCTTGCCGAGGTTGACAAGCACGGCAAAGCGTTCGTCCGTGAGGGATCCAAGCAGTTCTTCTGTGTCGCGTTTACGTTCCTTGTCTTTCAGGCGCTCATTCTTAAGAACGGCTAACACCTGAAATGTGGTAGATAGCAGTAGAATGTAGAAATGTTAAAGTTTCATTCTGATTGTAAGGAAAATAATCAACAGTAATCTAATAATAACATTATTATCATAATTCTTTTATTAAATACAAGTATGAAGCTCTCCGAGATGCCAAAAAATAGTATCATTATCGAGGGGATTTCACAACCAAAATTGGATCGGTTGAGCGATGTTTAGCTCTACACTCTGGCGCCGGGTCACATCCCGCGACCTAAGGCTCAGGGCACTTTGCGAATGATGTGCGCTGTTCCAAGCAGAGCCCATTATTCTATGTGCTTTATAACAAAACTTACCACGCATTTTTAACTAGTATAGCACATATTACAAGCTCTTATTAGGGCAATCATTGTTCATTAGCCTACTCAGAACTTATCATTTTAAACAGTTCACTGTTTTGTCTTTTCTTAGACCTGCATAGAGCGTTTGATTATGTTTACTAATGTCTTTTATAAGCAAAACTTACCCGTTACGGAATTAGAGGTATTAAATCTTGTCATTGACATAGAAAATAATGTTTATCTTAATGATTTTAAGTTGACTATTTGTGAAATTACAACTGGTGCACCCAAGGTTCGGTTTTAGGACAACTCCTCTTCAATGTTTTCTACTAATGAGACAGCTAGTTCTTTCAACGCACATTGCAAATTATTTGCCGATGACGCGGGGTTTAATGTTACTGAGAGTACTTATGTAGAAGCGTGTGCATGCTTTTATGTCCGTATTTACGAATGTATTGACCAAGTGGCTATCATGTAATAAAGTTGTCGCCCATACCAATAAGAAAATGATGCTAGTTTCACCTGTTTCTGCTCCTGAGTAAATCAATATTTAGGCCTATTTATTGGCACAATATTAGAATGGGTTTCCAATTTTAAATACTAGGGTCTAATTCTTAATAATAAGTTGTCTTTCATCAAGCACATTGACTACATGGTTTGAGTATGTCTCATGGTGTGCTACACGCGTCACCGACTATTTTACCTACTCACGCCCTAAGGACGTTGTTTTCTTGTTCTCATATTCTAAGTTGGTGTCTACTATTTTATTTTGAGCCGCAGTTCCGATCAATAGGAAAAAAAGGTTAACATTATTTTAAATAAAACGCTACGACCCATACCCAGAGTGAAGACAGATGCAAATAATGTAGCTACCTCTGATGAATAGTAATTCGATGTATAAGTGTACTGAAATTTTAAGGCTGGAAGATGTATACAAACTTCATAAAGGTACGGTACTAAAATTTGTCCATGGGGCCTTTGTACAATATTTCTCGTCTTTTTCAAGGAATGTTTGCGCCGTCATCGCTAATCATTGCTATTCAACGCGAATTAACCTCAATTTAGCTACCACAAGTTAGATTAGAGATTCAAAGGGCAGGCCCTGTATTTTAATCTGCAAAATATATTAATGACTTCCCAATTGATGTGAGGGAACCCTGTTCAAATTTTGCACTGAAGAAAAAATTTAAAACTGCTATTTTCAGCCAATATTGAAATGTTCCTAGATCTTGTTTCCCTGCTGTTAATCACTGCGTTTTGCAATCCTTAAACATTTGCCTGAGAAGTAGGCGATGCGTTTGTGCAGCACACTGATATGGTACGTATTTTATTACTATACATGTAATTGTTTCTTGTTTTGTGTGCAAATAAATTATTGTCAAGGTGCTGTATGACTTGAGCACGTCGCGCCAACCAACAAGAGTTACGCAGGCTCGCGAACGTGATGGGACATAGAGTACCTACTATGACACCTATGGCAAACACGATAAACACGCATTGGAACAGCAAAACGGGAAACATGAAGAACAAAACAAAGATTATGAGTAGGAATATGAAAATTGAAGGCAGCCTTGTGCTTTCCTTAGCGACAAACTTGAGTAGGTAGCACTCGGATGATATTTGCCTGATAGAGGGCTGAGTTCAAAATGTAAGATTGTGTAGTAGGTAGCATTGGAGAAAGTTTACTAGCGCTGCGAGCAATGCCCACGCCTCGCGCTGAATTCTCAATTATTTTCATCTTGGCTTTTCTTCTAGAAGGTCTCAGATTATATGCGAACTCAAGTGAGTTCTAGGGTCTCAAGTGGTCAGTGCGCTAGGTACCGACAGGAAACAAGGCGCAAAGCATAGGCCTATGCAACCCCCAGGGCACGGCTGACCGACGTCGCTTGGCCACGCAGCACAGGGCCGGCCAAGAAACATCTATATTATAATTCTGCTTGAGGCTCCATCCATCCGTCCGTACGTCCCTGTATCTGCGAGTTACGCTTTTCACTATAAGTAGAAACTTCAACTTGTATGAAGCTCGGTGTTTTTCTCAAGAAATTTCAACCATTGCCGTTTTCTTTTGGCTCGCTCTTGAAGAAATTCTCAGTCAGTCTATACCATTTACAAGTTGATTTGCTCCAAATGAAAATAGAATTGCTCCAGACGAAATTAGATTTGCTCCAACGAAAATAGATTTGCTCCAGACGAATTTTTTATTTGCTCCAAACGAAAATAGATTTGCTCCCGACGAATTTTGATTTGCTCCAAACGAAAATAGAATTGCTCCAGACGAATTTAGATTTGCTCCAAACGAAAATAGATTTGGAATTTGTTGCCGGCATCAGCTTGCATGCATTTAAGTCAGCTGTTAATGTTTTTTGCTGGCTTTCTTTTAGCAGCGTTTTGGGCTTCCTGGTGTTGCAAGATGCTTCCTTTGGGTTGTATTACCTGTCCGTGGGAGCTAAAGCATGAAGTTTTTATAATAATAATTAAATAAATGGTTAGAACGTTCCGGTGCAACACTGTGAGTATATAGTCAGTCCCAATACGTTATAAATTATTTATCTCGTAACTTCAACGAGCTCTTGCTGCCTTGATGCAGCGAGATAGTAACGCTCAACTCTGTTTGTGAACTTATGCAACATTCCAGGGTTGATGATCCCTATTGCTTCATTAGCTACCTGCTCCAGCCTCCTCATTCTTTGCTCCGTTACTGTCATTCCTGCTGCTGGTGCAAACTGAAGTAGTTCGTTCCATCCTTCGCGAAGCAGTCTCTTTTATTGGGCTTTTCAAAACCCCCACAAAAGTTCGACATGATTCAACAGATATGAATAGGGCGCAAGACGCAGTAGTTGCACATTGGGGTGGTCAACGAGTAAATTTTCAAGGCTGGAGTGGGCAGGAGCGTTGTCTATGATAAAGGTTGGTTGGTCTATGCCCTGCTGATGACAAGCCTCCGATAGATCTTGGAACCAGCCCAAACAGTCATCTTTCTTGAATGCTCCGCCGTTTTGTTAGGAGGACTATGTGAGAGTTGGTCATCGCGCTAATTATGTGAAGATTGGCACCTTTGCTGGCAGGTATAGCTAATGACAGACGCTCGAGAGCCAATTTTTTATCTTCCTACTCTTCTCCGGCGGTTTAAGTTGAAGTTAGTCTCGTCTACCCACGCTGGAGTACGGCCCTCAGATCTATGTAATTTGGAAAAAATTCTCCATATACGTAGCGCGCTTCTCTTCATTTTCTGGATTGTTCATCCTGTCAATAATAATTTTGGCCTGACTAATTTAAGTGAAAACAGTTCCCTGTCCAG
>LQNS02278089.1:16789364-16812205 GCA_001587735.2 Parhyale hawaiensis | reverse complement strand
AATGAGATCATCACAAACATTTGGTCATTTGCTCTTCGTAATAAACCTAACAACTCATGTAAATTTCATGAAAATTCGTCTACTGTATAACTTTTTGAGTAATGGCATTGACAAAAATGAGTCAAACAAACAAACAAGAGGAAAAACGGATCTTCACTAAAAGTTAATCATCTGTTCCTCCTATTATTCTCAAATTTCATCCAAATCCGTCCATAACTTTTTGAGTTATCTTGATGACAGACAGACAGAATAACAGACTGACAGAATAAGGGACAGACAAGCCCAACGGAAACATAACCTCCTTGGTGGATGTAATAAACTATTGTGAATGATAAAATGCAAGGTGAATTTCATTTTTATTAGCTTTTCTCTTCTTATTAACTGTAATCAAATTATTATAAAATATTGTAGCATCCCCCCCCCCCGCCCCCTCGATCATTTTCCTTTTCTTTTTGCTGTATTAAAAAGCAATATTAAAGAGAAAGTTGAACGATTTCATTTCGGGGCAACCGAACCAATATATTTAAGTATATCAAGGCCTTAGTACACGGGTCTAATGGCTATAACGTGAACTACCTGTACTCTCACACACTCACCTGTGCGGGGTACCACACACTCACCTGTGCAGGGTCCCACACACTCACCTGTGCAGGGTCCCACACTCACCTGTGCAGGGTCCCACACACTGACCTGTGCAGGGTCCCACACACTCACCTGAGCAGGGTCCCACACTCACCTGTGCAGGGTCCCACACACTCACCTGTGCAGGGTCCCACACACTCACCTGTGCAGGGTCCCACACACTCACCTGTGCAGGGTCCCACACTCACCTGTGCAGAGTCCCACACTCACCTGTGCAGGGTCCCACACACTGACCTGTGCAGGGTCCCACACTGTCACATGTGCAGGGTCCCACACACTCACCTTGTACAGGGTCCCACACTGTCACATGTGCAGGGTCCAACACACTCACCTTGTACAGGGTCCCACACACACTCACCTGTGCAAGATTCCTTACACTCACCTGCGCAGGGTCCCACACAACACCACCGCAGGTGCCATGTGCAGCACATATTCCTGTGCACTGTACTGCGGTGCCGACATCACCAAAAGAGATGGTGTACAGTGCAGCATAAACACCTGTCACCACATTCATGGTAGCAGCCTGAATCACCATCACGCCTGTAGCAGATACTTAATTGCGTGTTTCACTTGAATTTTTTTTTTTTTTCGTTCGTATGTTCTCCTGTATAGGTACCTACCTAATAGCGTTTTATGCACCTCTGCAAAAATATTTTAATGTTTGAATTTACAAAAAAAAATTTTGTTACCGAAGTCGACTCGCTGCTGTTTGTTTTTTCATTTAAAAATACATAACAGTTTTCCAAAGCACTACACGTATGTAAGTAGGAATATTCTGAAGTATTTTCCATGTTGTTAATTTATGTCATACCCTTGTTTGTCAAGAACGAACCGCAAGATAACTTGATATGCAAGAGTTTCTAAATTTCTTAAAATTCTAAGAGGATTCATTTCTCACGTTAAATCGTTATAATTTGAGGTATTTTACGTTCAATCACGTAGAGCAACAAACTTACTACTATTATAAACAAGAATAGTCGTCTCGAGATATATGCCGTTCATTCAAAATTACATAACAACTCTCTGTTTCGTTTCAATAAGATCCCTACTGATTCTATGCAATGAAAGTTTGACAGGACAACGTAAGACAATAGGACGAGTAATGGAACTGTTACTTGACGTCTAGGGGACCCCATTTTCTGGGAAATAATATATTAGACGCATCCCTAGTAACTATACGCCCCTCACCTACTTACATGAGAGACTGGATGTGTTTATTATTAATATTATATATCTTCTATAAAAAAGAGTAGAGTAGTAGTCCCACCGTGTCCCAAAAATAACTAGAGCACTCTGAGAGCGCATACCTCCTCCAAGCAAGGCAGCAGTAACAAAATATTCAAATCTGCTCTGAAACCATGATTTTCTTTATATCACTTGTGCCTTTTGATAATCTTAACAGTTTCCGCAATTTTCTTGAAGATCAGTTCATAACTTTCTGAGTTACGTTGCTAACTAACATTTTAACGAACATAAGTTAAACAGACAAACCGATCATCACCAAAATTTAATCAATTATTTCTTATAACATGACTAACATTTCCTGATAATTTCATAAAGATCCATCTATAATTTTTTAGTTATTGCGCTAACAAACATCTAAACAAACAGTAGTCAAGCACACAAATGGACTAATCGATTATCACCAAAATTTAATCAATTACGTCTTTTAACATTACTAACCATTCCTGAAAATTTCATAAAGATCCATCCGTGATTTTTTGAGTATTATTTAATAACAAAACATAAAATCAAACAGCGACAAATGAAAGAACGAACAAATCATCACAAAAATTCAATCATTTACTCACTGTAATAAACCCAACTACTCAAGTAAATTTCATGAAAATCCGCCCATTACTTTTTAAGCTAGGGCACTAACAAAAAATAGGCAGACAGACAGACAAATAAACAAACGGATGGACAGTTCTTCACCAAAAGCTAATCATCTGTTCCTTTCAACATACCTAGCAATCCCTGTAAATTTTGTCAAAATCGGTCCAAAACTTTTTGAGTTATTTTGATGACAGTTCACCGACAGAGAGACAAAGCCGAGGAAAACATAACCTCTTTGGCGGAAGTAAAAAACACGACAGTCTTTCTTTACCTTTGTGTACATTGTCCTAATATCCATCTGTAATTCTTCCTGGGCGAAATTAAGAGCCGTATTTTCTTAAGAACCTGACCGGAACACACTACTTAACACGTCCTCTGTTTTCAAACATTGAGTCGAAAACCTGCAGAAATTGGCAACAGTAGTGGCCACGCCTGTCTAACCAACGTCATGCTTATTTTCGGGTATAGATGACGTCACAAGGGAGGCCAGCAGTATGCCACAAAGGAAGCCAGGAGTGACGTCACAAGGGAGATCAGTAGTGAGGTCACAAGGAGGCCAGCAGTATGTCACAAGGGAGACCAGTAGTGACGTCCGCAAAGGAGGCCAGCAGTGATGTCACAAGGGAGATCAGTAGTGACGTCTCCAGGGAAGCCAGCAGTATGTAGCAGTATGTCACAATGGAGGCCAGTAGCGACGTCACAAGGGAGGCCAGTAGTGACGTCACAAGAGAGACCAACAGTGACGTCCCCAAAGGAGGCCAGTAGTGACGTCACAAGGGAGACCAGCAATGTGTCACAAGGGAGGCCAGTAGCGACGTCACAAGGGAGGCCAGTAGTGACGTCACAAGGGAGGCCAGCTGTGATGTCACGAGGGAAGGCAAGAAAAGCACAATAATTAAAATTTTATAAAATTAACAAAGAATGAAATAACGGTATAATAACCAGCTACTCTATAGATTTACAATTCAGTAAGCAAATAAAGTAGGAGTTAGTCTATCATTGTAAATATACAGGGTGTTTCAAAGTTAGAGGTAAAAAATTTGACTATAAGTAGAAAAATGGAAAATAGAGCGATTTTCAGGGGTGACAAATATTTCAAAACTCTGTTTTCGAGAAATGACCTGAAATACTTGAGGGGGTAGGTAGTACCCCGCAAGATATTTTTTGTTTACTTATGAGCCGATTTGAACGAAACTTGGTACAGATATGTAATATTGAAAGTAAATGTGGGTTAGACGTGTGCTTTTTCAATTTTTTCCTTAGAAAACGGGATATCCAAAGAAAACGGGGAAAAAAGGGTGGCTGGGGAAAACCTAACTAGTCCTACAGTTTTTGAGCTACAGAGATGATTTTGGTTTCAAAATCAGGGGAATTTGATTCTTTACAAATAAGAGCTTGTGTTTTATGATCGTCGAACTAGGAGACGAGAAACAGCGCACTTTTGAAGAAAAATTCGAAAAAGAAATTTTTTTAGTTAGTTTGAATTTTCTCAAAAAATCTTTTGACGATCATAAACCCAAGTGCTTGTATGTAGAGATCAAATTCCACTTATTTTGACACCAAAATCATCTCTGTAGCTCGAAAACTGTAGGACTAGATAAATTTTTCTCAGCCCCCTTTTTTCCCGTTTTCTTTGAATATCTCGAATTCTATGGGGAAAACAGAAATAGACACACGAATCTATCAAACATCTATTTTCAATTTTACATATCTGTACCAAGTTTCGTTCAAATCGTCTCATAAATAAACCAAAAAAATCTTGGGGGTACTTCCCCTAAGTATTTCAAGTCATTTCTCGAAAACGAACGAGTTTTGAAATTTTTGTCACTCGTAAAAATCGCTTTATTTTCCGTTTTTCTACCTATTGTTAAACTTTTTACCTCTAATTTGAAACACCCTGTATATGTCCATTCTTTAAACTCTTTTCTTCCGCAGAACAAATGGCAAAGTAATTACCTGACCAGCTAGCTCTGTTCTTTGTTTAATACCAAGAATGGCGAGACTTCTACAACAATCAATTGAAACGTTGCGTACCGATTCTGAGGGTAGCAAGTAAGGCAGGTTTCGGCTAATTTATGATACTTATGTAAGCTACATCTACTGGATTGGAAATTAAGTTCTTGCCTTTTTTTTAACATTTTCGAATGAATTATATTTCTCAATTATTTTTGAGTATATTTTTTCAAAAAGTGTCTTTTCAAAGAATTTGCAGTCTATTTTTTCGAGTATTCTTAGTTAATTTCTGTTGTTTTTCAACTCGCTAAAATGGATTGTCAACTAAAGAAAAAATGAATTTCTTCGATATCTCCTTCTTTTTGCTTTCATTCAAAATGTAAAAATGGCAAGTAAAGTGCTGGGATTCATCACCAAAAATTTCGAATAGAAGTCCAATGACATCATCGTTCCCTTGTACAAGGGATTAGTGCGGCCACACTTTAGAATTTGCTGTTCAATTCTGGTCGCCACATCTGTGTAAAGATATCGATAACATGGAAAGAGTCCAACGCAGAGCAAAGAAATTAATACCTCAGTTGCGAAACAAGCCGCATGAATGTCGCCTAAAAGAACTGGGTCTGATCTCTCTCGAGCCAAGACGACTCAGAGGGCAACTAATAGAAACATTCAAGTATTTGAATGGCTTCAACGAATTACCGACAACGGGACTCTTTGCAAGAGACCTCAATAATCGCTTGCGAAAGATCGGTCAAAAACTCAAGCATAAAGCTCGAAGAACGACCTTAAGTCAGCAGTTCTTTTCGTATTTCTTAGTCAGCATTTGGAATAGACTCCTTTCCGATGTTGTTAGTACGGAATCTGTCAACGAGTTTAGAAATCGTCTTGACATATATTGGGAGAGACATTCTCCACCGCTAGGAACTCCTTCTTCAGGAGTCGCAAACTCTTAACGGCCAAAACTTCCGAGGCCACCTTAAACCGTCTTTTTCTGTCTCCCGCCCCAACTACACAGTTTGACATCTCTAAACGGAGCGGCTCTTGATCGTGCTTGCGTGCGTATATCCTACTAACATAATGGCAATAGCTCATAGAGGGCCTGGGCGAAAGTTCCCGTATCTCTTTGGGAATGAGCCTGTTCGTTCGTCTTCTGTCGCCTATCTAATTCATTCTACTCAGTATGTAGATGAGTCGATGTCACCGTACTTTGGGCGTCACAGTGCGAAAATGTTTTTCAGACGAAAGCCAATAGCTTTGGCTGGAAAACGTGGTGCTTTTGTGGTATCATACGTGAATCTTCAAAGGTAAAGAAGATAACGCTGAAAATTTACTTTTTGGTATTAGAATGGTTGATATTATCAGAAATATAATTAATGTATTCTCATGTGAAATTAAATTCAAATATTATTTGCCCCTAATTATACTTTGATGTTTTTTTGCTAGCTACCAGCTACTGTCTGGACCAACTGAAATGTTACAAAGTATATACAGGAAAAATAGAAACAATATGAATAAGAAATGTAATGTATGGCAATATGCAGAAAGGGGATGGTATATTTTGAAGAATATCAGCCAGTAGCTAACATGAACATATGACACCACAAAATCCTAGTCTTATGATTTGATTTCTATTTGCATGACTGAAAACGTAAAAATTATTCAATTTTATGTTTTCGTGCTTTCAAGTTGACTGAATAATTCGTGATGAAAGAAATTGTGAAAAATATCAGAGTGTTGTACGGGAACCTTCCAATGTTACTTAAATGAAACGAACGACAAAATAAAAGATTGAAATCACACAAACTTCAAAATTTATACACAATATCTCTATACGGTGAAAACCTCATTTTATAAAATAAATTAAATCATGAAGCGGGATCTTATTTTGGCAGGTACAAGAATACTGTGATGTCGTTCTAAGGTGCTAAGCTATGTAGAGTTTTGCATACCTAATGTTAGCTGACACCACCGCCCGCGCAAATTTCCTTTCATTTCACATATAAACTCAGCTTGTGCTCGTTTACCATTTTTTTCTTTTTTTTTTTTTTTTTTGTTCTCGCCATTCCCTTATTTATGATTTACATTCTTGCGTGAATGTTGCTTAGAATTGTTAACTTCATTTATTAGCAACTTATCTTACTTAATAATCTGATGATATAGTGTAGCTACGTATCACAGTTTAGCCGTAAGCTGTCTTACGTGCTACCCTGAGCATCGGTAGGCCACGTACGTCTCAATCGATTGTTTTAGAGGCCTCGCCTTTGGTAAAGAACAAAGAACAGAGTTAGCTTTCGAGGCTATTTCTGTGTTATTTTTCCTTCACAATCATGGAATTTAAAGAATATGTATGCATATTTGCAATGATAGACTATCTCCCACTTTAGTTGCTTACTGAACTGTAAATCTGAAATAGTGGATTACTCCACCGTTATTTCTTTTTTTGCTAATTTTAGGAAATTATTATCGTGCGCTTCGTAGATTTTATATACATATATAGACGTTTATAAGTTCGTAGTTCTGCCTACCCTACATATGTTGTAACATCTACACCAAGTGACGTCACCAAAGAAGGCCAGTACTTACGTCACCAAAGAAGGCCAATAGTGACGTCACTAAGGGAGGCCAGTAGTGACGTCACTAAGGGAGGCCTGTAGTGACGTCACGAAGGGAAGCCAGTAGTGACGTCACATAGGAAAGTCAGTGGTGACGTCACCAAGGGAAGCCAGTAGTGACGTCACCAAGGGAAGCCAGTAGTGACGTCACCAAGGGTGGCCAGTAGTGACGTCACCAAGGGAGGCCAGTCGTGACGTCACCAAGTCATGCCAAAAGTGACCAGTGGCCAGTGACCAGTGGCCAGTATTTACGTCACCAAGGGAGGCCAATAGTATCGTTTAGGTAGATATGGAAGTTCCAGCCCGTAAGCGGCCTTTATACAGTATCTGTATCCTAGTCTGATCACAGGCATAGTGACGTCACCAAATGTAGTCTGCAGTGTCGTCTACTCACCCTGCTCCTCACAACACCGCAAGCTAAACACTAACCCAATACCTTCCGAACGGCCTAGTTCCAGCAAAGCTAACCTGTACGCTGCACAGCGTGCAATTATAGTCTAATATGAAGAGCTCCGGGTGCAATATAAAATATTCTATAGTGTCCTTGCAATTATCCCTGGAACTGCAATATGTTTTTCTTAATATCTGAAGATGAGCCCAGAGAGTTTTTTAGCGAAAGTCTAATACAGGTAAAGATAATTTAGTGTAGCGTATGAATAATTTAACGAAATTGATTAACTTACTCTCGGACTTGCTCTCAGATAATATTTAGTTGTATTTACAGAAGCGCTATAGAACAAAAGATATGCCAGAATTTTAAAATGACATGCAAGAAAATTGCATTGAGAATCAACGTAGCATGCCTGTACAAGTGCTGTGTTGTATTAATATTATCATTTTAGAACTCCAGGTGTATTTCTTCATGAGCTTCTGATCAAAATAAAATTAAAACACACTTACTTCTTGACAAATATTTTTTCTAAGATATTNTATAAATTTCATAAAGATCCATTCATTATTTTTTGAGTTATTGTGCTAACAAGCATAAAATTAAAAACATGGACAAACGAACGAACAAACAAACGGATCATTACCAAAATTTGGTAATCTACTCTTTGTCATATACCTAACAACTCATGTTAATTTTATTAAAATCCATTCATAACTTTTTGAGTTATGGCATCGAGAAAAATGACGCAGACAAACAGACAAACAAACGGATGGACATATCTTCATCAAAAGGTAATCATCTGTTCCTCCGAACATACCTAACAATCCCTGTAAATTTCATCCAAATCGGTTCATAACTTTTTGAGTTATCCTGGTGACAGACAAACGGACAAACACGACGAAAACATAACCTCCTTGGCGGAGGTAATCAATGTAGCATGCCTGTACAAGTGCTGTGTTGCATTACTATTATCATTTTAGAACTCCAGGAGTATTTCTGCATGAGCTTCTGATCAAAATAAAATTAAAACACACTTACTTCTTGACAAAATATTTTTCTAAGATATTCCGAAGAGAAGTTTTTTCTGACTGCTAGAAATAATCTGTTCGAATCTTTCCTGTATCTGTATAACACCAAGTCAGTGTTTATCCAGTTTTTACCTCCGCCAAGGTTATGTTTTCGTCGTGATTGTCTGTCTGGCTGTACGTCTGTCACCAAGATAACTGAAAAAGTTACGGATCGATTTGTACGAAATTTGCAGGGATTGTTAGGAATGGTAGGAGAAACAGATGATTAACTTTTCTTTTCATGAAGATCCGTCCATCCGTTTGTGTGTTTGTCTGCCTCATTTTTCTTAATGACATAACTCAAAAGTTATGGACGGATTTTTATGAAATTCACATGAGTTGTTAGCTATATAACGAAGAATGAGTGACCAAATTTTGGTAATTATTCGCTTATTTGTTCGTTCGTGTGTCTCTGTTTTTAATTTTATGCTTGTTAGCACAATAAATAAAAAGATAATGAATGGATCTTTATGAAATTTATTGGAGTGGTAAGCAATGTTAAAAGACATAAATGATCAAATTTTGGTGAAGATCGGTTCTTTTGTTTGTATGTTTGCCTCATGTTTATCATAGCGTTTGTTAGCAGCATAACTCAAAAAGTTATGAACGGATCTTCAAGAAAATTTCACAAACTGGTGTTATTATCTAAAGGCACAAATGATTAAATGTTGGAGTTGATGCAATAAAAATCATGGTTTCCGAGCCAATTTAAATTTTTACTACCGTTGCCTCGCTTGGCGGAGGTATGCGCTCTCAGAGTGCTCTAGTCTACTATTATTATTTTATATACTTGAAACACATCATATGCGCCGCTACACATACATAAAGTAGAGCACTCTGAGACAGCATACCTCCGCCAAGCAAGGCAGCGGTAAAGAAATTTTCAAATCGGCTCTAAAAGCATAATTTTCTTTGTATTAACACCCAAATCAGCTGTGCCTTTTAATAATATAAACAGTGTCTGTAAGTTTCTTGGAAGTTCGTTCATAAATTTTTTAGTTATGCTGTTAACAAACATTTTAACAAACATGAGTCAAACACACAAACGAACAAACCGATCAGCACCAAAATTTAATCAATTATGTCTTTTAACATGACTAACAACTCCTGAAATTTTCATAACGATCCATCCATAATTTTTGAGTAATTGCTCTAACAAATATTTTAACAAATGTAATAGACAAACTTTGAAATAGACAAGAAATCGACCGAGAGTAAACACCAGCAGTTGAAAAATCGGGCGACGTAGAAAAGTGTAATAAAAACCAGGCAGGGGAGACGTTGCACGAACTCTCAACACGAAGCAAAGCACAACCTCAAGCGACAATAGTTTGATAAGATTTTGTGTGTGGGCTGCAGAATCTTGAAATTCCACGTTGTCACCAATACAGCCTCGATATCGTAAACTGCAGTCATATGGTATGCCGTAAGATGTTATTTGGTCTATATAAAAACAGGAAGCGGGCATTCTGATGCCGAAGTACTGCTGTTTAACATTAAAAAAAAGCACGCTGCTGCTGGGAACTTAACCCTTCTTGAAACATATGCATTATTCGAAATTGCAAGTTACTATGGCAATATCCAAAAAAGTCCAAGTGTTTACTAAATGCTATGAGCCTACAGCACCGAGACGCATAGTCCCAATTCCAGAACGTCTTCCGTTCTGCAACAGACCTACTTGTAGTTTGAGTGCTGCACGTGCACATAAGAGCAGCTATTGCTCATTTGAGCACATGAAGGCGTGCTGGTGAGAAAACAGCACATTTCTTAGAGTAGGTATCTCTTAAGCACCGTAAGACCTCGCCAAAAGACCTCTACTGATTATTTTCGCTTTTGTATGAAGAATTAGTTTTTTCTTTTTTGTCACAGGTATCTGTTTTCGACCAGTTTCTTGCTTATTTTTTTTAACCTGATCAAATTTTCTTGCTGTGACACTATCAAGCGTCACCTAATTGGCCGACAATGTTTATTGATCAGGCTGAATCCTTAGCCAAGATCACGTTCACCTGCCGGAGCTCCTTTAGAACTTGCTTTTTTGCATAAAAATAACCTTCTTTTTCGAGTCCCACGAGTATGAAGGATACTGATAATTAAGCAAAATAAATTTGTCTTCAAGATACAAGAGTCAAAAATTTTTCCATCGTCTCTCCGTCCATGAACTAGCGCTCACGAAGAACTACCATGCCGGAGAGGAAAACTGGAATGAATATTGATATTTTTAATATGTACAATCACATTTTTTTTATACAGATATTCCACGGTCTGCATTTCTGGCGTTCACACGCCAAAGCAAGCAAACTGAACCTAACCAAAAATAAGGACTACGAGGGCAGAAGTCGTAGTTTTAGCTTATCGGCTCTGAAACTGTCCGTCGGATAGTATTCGATAATTATCACCATCGAACGGTAGAAAGAGTTGAGCAACGTTCATAATTTTTTGTAGGGAGTCTTGTGCGTTGAGCTAGATGTGGCCCATGTTAAAAAACTAGGATTAGCAGAATCTTATTGTTTGTCCAGCAAAAGAGGCAGAAGGGGGCAGTCGCAGATGCGTTGACTGAGATGTGAAAAATGGCAAAAATCTTTAGTTAGTTGGCCATAAAATTGACGGCGTTGAATCTGTAAGTCCACTTAAAAAGAGGCAGTACGAGTTGAGCAGTGATCATAATTTTTTGTAAGGAGTCAGGTGGGCTGACCTAGATGTGAGCAATGCTAAAAGAACTAGCATTAGCTATCCATCAAAAACGACGGCGATGAATTTTGTTGTTTGTCAACCCAAAAAGAGGCAGAAGGATAGAGTTATAATAATAATAATAATTTTTAGGCAGTCAGGTGGGTTGACTGAGATGTGAAAAGTGCCAAAACTTTGGAGTAAGCTGGTCTTTAAAAATAACGGCGTCGAATTTGCCTCCCCGCGGGTGACGGTCTTACACTACCAGGCGTTCTAGTATTGACTTTCAATTTGTTTCCTAATGAACCGGAATATATTAGACAATTGTCTTATCCAATACCACCACCTTTAGAAATCACAAAATTGCCTATGATTTTTTTATATGGTCCAAAGACTAACCTCTAGACCATGACCGTGGAAATTCTTGGTATATGTACCATTTTCTCAACAGCATTTTAGTTAGTTTTCTTTGAGTTAGCCTAAAGTGCCAGTGGTTGGGACAGCCTTTATTTTCTCTTTTTTTCAGCAGAAACCTTTGACCACTTTACGGAGCAACTAAAAAACTTTGTAAATAACCATATATGGTTGGCTGCTGGAGGGCATGCAGCGGTCATATATAGCATGAATCACAGCCATGCAACACGCCAAATACAGGGAGACTTGACTTACTCTCGCTGTTCTCCCTCCAGCGGCGTCGGGAGAGATATCTGATCATTTACACGTGGAAGGTCATAGTGGGATTGGTCCCTAATTTTACAGACCTGGAGCTTAGAGTCTGCACGAGGCAGCACCCGCGGCTGGGCAAGCTCTGCGTGATTGCACCAATCAATAACAGAGCGCTCGCCAGTGTCAGCTCAATGTATGAACAATCTTTGTCTGTAATAGGGTCATGACTTTTCACCCCTGTCTTCCACTGGAGCTCCGGGAATTTGAAGGGACTCCTCAAGTATTTGAGAGCAAAATACTAGAAAAAAAACTACTGAAAATAGACCGTTGGCCACGGACAAACGCCCGACGCAGATACGGAGAAAAGTATATCTACAACTTCCTGAAGACGGTGCCGGATCAGCCTCCTCTATAGCACACTATCAGCGGGCAGCGCAGAGCCTGGTGGACCAACTCGCCCACCAGAGACCAACGCAACCAACTCCTTGCACCTCCTGCAGTGAGATGGCGGCGCACCAGCGTGGCCGGAGCTTCGAGGCTCAAACAACTTACACGGGTTCAAGGACTGCAGTATCGTGCCGACATCACCTCCTGAGATGGTGTACAATGCAGCAGAAGCACCTGTTAGCACAGTCATGGTAGTGACCAAAATCACCATTACGCTGCTACAGACGGTATCGCTACCCTCACTGAATCGTTTTCTATTGAATGTACGATGGTTTTCGTTCGAATGCTCTTAATAGCGTTGGTGTAATCCTGCAGAAACATCCAAATGTTTGAGATTTGAGAAAAATTTTGTTTCGGGAATAGTTTTGTTACTGTAAACATCACTAGTAATTTTCTAAACTAATACAAGTGGGCTGGAACGGTTTCATTTATTTTTATAAGGGTTTTTAAGCCCTATTTATATAATTATAAAAAGTAAAACACAGAATAGTAATTCTTGTGAGATTTATTGATTTTCCCTAAATTTCTTGTAACATCTGCAGCTCATGTTACTCTCTCTTCCTCTCCCGTAGAGCATCAGGCTTTGGTGGATGACCTTTGAATTTTCAGCATGAATATTGATTTCCGGTGGCAAACCCTTTACTCAAAATTACTAAATAACTATCATTTTCATTTCCATCTCTGTCACAATTTTTGACCGTCCAAAGCTAAACTGCCTGGCAAGTTCTGGGGCGGCAGTAAATAATTTTATTAGTTACAAAATCTCTGTATATTATATGAGAGGACAGATAATCAAAACACCTTAAGACACTAAAACGCATACCAGTGAAAACAATTCTGGCATATGGGCTAACTTATTTTTTGGAAGATAACTAGAACCGACTTTGTAAATATGTCAGCGGAATCTCCCAGCCCACGACCCACCAAATCCCACCTTAATGAACTGGAGGTGGTATGTAAACTACAAAAGATGACGGATAGGCAACATATGAAAGTGGTTCTGGGCAGAAAAACTGCTGAAAATGGACCGCTTGCCACTGACAAACGATTCCCTGAGATGGGTTCGGACGCCACACACAGATACGGAGAAAAGTATATCTAGGTCCTCTCGGATATTTCGCGGGCTGGACTATGATACTCGTAAATATACGGAATTACTGAATGTCCCACACTTACTAACATGTGGCTCTGGATATCTTTTCCATGATATTCTTCTAGAATGCGACGTAGTTCAGGTACGCAATCGATTCTCTAAGAATAAAAAATAATATATATATATATTAATAGCACAGATTAATAGTCGTACTCGCATCTGAAATAACCAAGCTGGCAGCTCACAGACGAAGTTCGGAAACAAAGAGCGTAGCAGGAGAACTCACGAGAAACTAGCAGCAGAAAGTGGAGTGATTATCGATAACGTCCCTTCAACGAAGCTACGGCTATGCAGCCTATGAGTAGTTTAATTATTTTCGGCCAAATATCGCCGTCAGTTGCAAATTTTATCCTAGAGCACGCTGAGAGCGCATACCTCCACCAAGCGAGGCAACGGTAGCACAAAATTCAAATTGGCTCTGAAACCATAATATTCTTTGAATAAAATCCAAAATCTAATCATTTGTGCCTTTTGATAGTAATAACAGCTTGTGCAATTTTCTTGAAGATCCGTTTATAACTTTTTGAGTTATACTGCTAACAAACGTTATGACAAACATGAGTCAAANCCAAAATCTAATCATTTGTGCCTTTTGATAGTAATAACAGCTTGTGCAATTTTCTTGAAGATCCGTTTATAACTTTTTGAGTTATACTGCTAACAAACGTTATGACAAACATGAGTCAAACATACCAACGAAAAACCGATCTACACCAGAATGCGATCATTTATGTGTTTTAACATTACCAACAACCCCTATAAATTTCATCAAGATCGATTCATTATATTTTGACTTATTGTGCTAACAAGCATAAAATTAAAAACAGTGACAAACGAACGAACGAACAAACGGATCATTACCAAAATTTGGTCATTTACTCTTTGTTATATACCTAACAATTCATGTTAATTTCGCAAAAATCCATCCATAACTTTTTGAGTTACGGCATTGAGAAAAATGAGGCAGACAAACAAACAAACATATGGACATATCTTCACCAAAAGTTAATCATCTGTTCCTCCTAACATACCTAACAACCCCTGTAAGTTTCATCCAAATCGATTCATACCTTTTTGAGTTATATTGGTGACGGACAGACAAACAAACAGACAGCCAAACACGACGAAAACATAACCTCCTTGGCGGAGGTAATGAAGAGAATATGTATTAATTGAACGATAAACAATTATCAATAGAAAACTGTAATGGACGATGGTGGAAACTTTCACACCACTAGAGGCAAAATTTGGGCCGATATAGCACCCTGATTTAACTTCTTCTTCTTCGAAGTGAAGCCTTATTTACACTTTATGTTCAGTTCACAGTGCTCTTCACAAAACACATTTTAACATGTCACCGTATTCTTTCGAGTTTATTTCATTCAATCTCACGATCCTGACTGGCCAGCTACTTGAGGTGCACCAATACACAAAACACCGTAAAATGATTGTCAAGTGCAGAAAGTTTGAGCAATTACTGCTCTCGTGGTACCTGCTTATGTTTTTGGTTAGGAGTGAAAGTCCAACCTACGCAGGCCTGAGGTTCCACTCTCAAATACTTCGGCTCGTCGGTGTGACGTCATTCCCCGACATGCGGACACGGCTACATTTTGTTTTAGCCCCATTGAGTCCTCCTGCTACACTCTTTGCTTTCTGGTCTGAACTCCCTTCCTGGACCTTTCCAGGTGCGAGTTTGACTGGTAATCTGAGACGTACTGGATTAGTAATTATTGCGGGAAGACTGCATGTGAGCTTCCATATAAGAGGTAAGGGCTGCAAGCCGAACTCTCGGTGTAGAGGAGCGGGGCAGGCTGTAGTACTTCACTTATTGCATACTTTTCTGTTAGCTCCGGGGCCTCGTGACCCCGCCTCCCCGTACATAGGTCCGTGGTTCGATCCCGTGAGCCACATACTGTATATATATGTATACTGTATGTACATATCATTTACTGAGACATATATATGCCCGCGACCAGTAATTTTCATTTGTATATAGGTTCAGAATATTTGCACTACTTCCTCTGTGAGATTTGCAACAATAGCCCTACTCTTTGTCTAGAACATGAATGATATACACTTTTCAGCGCCTCTTCAGTGTACACTGGGAGAATCTAGAACCTTCAGAACTGAACAACGCTAACGCTGTCGCTAAAACACATTGTTGACGAAAGTTATGATTATTATTGGGAGTAATGACGTCACCAACGGAGGCCAGTAGTGACGTCACCAAGGGAAACCAGTAGTGACGTCAGCAAGGGAGGCCAGTAGTGACGTCACTAAGGGAGGCCAGTAGTGACGTCACTAAGGGAGGCCAGTAGTGACGTCACCAAGGGAAACCAGTAGTGACCTCAGCAAGGGAGGCCAGTAGTGACGTCACTAAGGGAGGCCAGTAGTGACGTCACTAAGGGAGGCCAGTAGTGACGTCACCAAGGGAAACCAGTAGTGACGTCAGCAAGGGAGGCCAGTAGTGACGTCACTATGGGAGGCCAGTAGTGACGTCACTAAGGGAGGCCAGTAATGACGTCACCAAAGGAGGCCAATAGTATCGTTTAGGTAGGTATGGAAGTTCCAGCCCGTAAGCGGCCTTTATACAGTATCTGTATCCTAGTCTGATCACAGGCATAGTGACGTCACCAAAGGTAGTCTGCAATGTCGTCTGCATGTCCTCTCCTCACCCTGCTCCTCACAACACCGCAAACTAAACACTAACTCAATACCTTCCGATCGGCCTGGCTTCAACAACGCTAATATCCACGCTACACAGCGTGCCATTTTAGTCTAACGTGAAAAGTTCCAAGTAATACGTAAATTACGATATGTTGTCTTTACAATCAGCACTGGAACCACACCTTAACACAAGTTTTTACATGTATTTCAAGATAAGTGGAGAGATCTTCAGGGCAAAATTCTAGGACAAACAGACCCAATTTAAAGTAGAAAAGAATTATATAATGAAATTGAAGAACCTTGTCTTATGTACATAAAGTCTTTTTAAATACATTTAGCGCACACACGGGAAAGCCCCCAAAAGAATTGGACTAAAATGCTGTAATGGTATGCCACAAAACTCCAGTTAGTGCATCAAGAGAATAATAGAACAAAATTGATTTACTTGTGTCTAAGTACATAGAATCTTTTAGGACGAATTTACCTGATATTTGCGGAAACTCTGAGAAAAATTATTGTCGACTGAATTTGGAAATACAATGCTAGAAAAAACGTCAACAAATTAACACAGCAAGAATATGCATACACAAGTGCAATGGTGCTATATCATTCAAGTGTCTCAGATGCAAAAAGTATTTAAGCAAGAGTTTTTAATTTACCATTGAAGTATACATTCACGCACAATAAAAAACTGTTTCGATTTTTTCTAAAGCGTAGTCAAGGGAAGTTGAATTGCTGACAATCAGGAACACCCTGTTATAATCTCTCCTGTGTGTCACTGTCTATTTCTTCCTGCTCCTCTTCGTACTTGGACACTATCACATGCATTAAAAAACTACGAATTCGTACTTTATTATGAAAATACAGGCCCATGGTGAGCATCAGCAGTTTCAAAATTTAGTGATGTACAAAAGTGCTGCGGAAGTCACAGTGGGGTCCTGGCAGCAGCCCTTCAGCACGCATCGTAGCACAACCTCAGGCGACAGGAGTTTGACAGGCATTGCTCGCACCTACAGACAAGACTCAACACTCGGGCCGTGCAGAGAACCCCGCAGTGTCGCCTATACGGCCTCGCTGCCGCTTCACTGTAGCGCACTGTTTGAAGATGATGTGTCGGAAATTATTTTTTTAGAGCAAAAAAACGAAGCGGCTCTCCTGACTTTTATTGGTACTACTTTGAAAAAGAAGCACGCTGTTGCTGCTAATGACTCGACCTATTTTGAAACAAGCAGATTTTTCTAAAATACTAGTTATAAGATTACTACATTAGAATTTATATTAAACATACGTATTGTATTAGATTATTCTAAAAATTAATTATGAGATCATCATTTAAAACAATATATTATAATGGGTAACATCTATATTAGATTTTTTGAAAATTCTTGTCGCGATGGCAATATCCAAAATCGTCCAATTGTCCACTAAGTAAAACACACCTAGGATTAGAAAAGCATTTTCCCCAAAAGCCGCAAGTCATCCTGTGCTCCAATTCAACTATCTTCACTTTACCTGCTGCTTAAATAAGCTTTTTTCAGTTTTTTATAAAAATGTTTTCAGGTATAAGCGCGGCATTGTGCCCAGATTTTTGTAGTCCAATAATCTCGCTGATGAAACGCCAAAACTCCTTGTAAACACACTGATTCGATTCGACAATGTTTATCGAGCTATCTGTCTTCTTCGGCTGAATTCTGAGACATGAGCCCACTTACCTGCCAGAGTTCCATCAAAGTATGATCTATATATATATGCAGACTTTCGCCTCTGTCGTATCCCACATGAATACAAAATACCAACAATTGAGAAAATGTAATCAATATGTCTTATAATGCAAAGTTTTGAAAAAACGCATTCTTAAAACTTGCACCAAGTAAAAAGCATTTTCTTCATTTTACTTTTACCACTCACCAATGTAACTCTAAAACCCGGGTTATAATCGAAAATGATGTTACGTCGACTAAGGCGGATCGATCTCGCACGGGCATAATCTCAAACCGGATTGCGTTTCAGAGGGAAAAGTCAGCGACGTCGTTCACATGACTACACTTATATTGCAAATGAATTTTTAAATTAAAAAGATTACCCTGGCTGCAGGTTCTCGATTTGTCAAGTTTCTTAAGTAACTTCCCTGGGGAGGATAACTTTACGTGAGTTCGTAGTAATCTTATTATTTCTGCTAACTGGCATGTGCGTTAGCGGCCGCCTGCTCTTACTTATTAATTTTTACTTTTGGAATGCGTCTTGGCAGCGGCCTGCACTTATTTATTAATTCAAATATTGGAATACGTGCTGGCAGCAGCCTGCGCTTACTTACTAATTCTAAACTTGTAATGCGTGTTGGCTGCGGATCAAGCTTTCTTAGAAATTCACATATTTAATAAATGTTTTGGTTCCAGAGCATTTCTCCTTGGAAAAGAAAAAGGCTATGTGAAGAAGAACTATTTTATTATATGTCGTCTTGTCCACATTGCACGGTACGCTGGTGATACTTTAATTACGGTACACCTGCACGCAACTACATAGTGTTGCAATTAGGTGAAACGGTCTCACTTGTATTGTACAAACAACAGTTGAAATAGCAAAAATTTTCTTGAATAAATATCAAAACATTTTCGCTCCATTTTGTGAATATGAAATAATGACTCTACTAAGACCATAAAGTAATGCTCAAACATCCATATATATATATATATACACACGAGGGAGGATTCATGGGGGTTAAACGGTGCCATGTTCATACCTCCTGAAAACAACCCAAGGGTGGACCAAAGTATGACTTGCTCCGCCCCCCTCCTCAAGAATGAAGACTAATGCTTGCTATATTTGCGATATATTTCCGTTCTTAATTAGAGTGTTGCAGCGCGCCAGAATAATTTGACTCTAATTGTAAAGAACTTCTTTTCTCAAACTGCATGGACCGACTTTTAGGACTTGTGATTCATAACATTAGTCATGATTTCCTCCGAGTGTATGCACCAATAAATTAACTCCAAAAGTTTATGTAAACTAGGGTGGTCCAACTACGGGCCCGTTGGCCACAAATGGCCCGTGGGCTGATTTTCTGTGGCCGGTAACGCTGAGCCTGAAAGTGGCCAGCGATGTCTAAGAAGTTGAACCACCCTTACTTGAACCCATTAACTGCAAATGACGGACACATAGTACCAAAACGGTATTCAAGGTACGCATACCTCAGTAAATGGGTTAACCTCCTCCTAGGGTAAAATTATTGGTCAAAAATATAATACTTGTCGAAATTTTCATTTTTACTTACAGGAAAACTGTGAAATATTTTTCGTTTAATTCACTTTATTTTTTCCTTCACGGCGAAGTCCATCTATTACTATCCTCCAAATGCCCATTTCCTTTCCCTGGTTAAAAACTACTAGACTGAGTTTTATGATTTTGGGCTAGACTGTTGATGAAGTCAACAGTGCGGGTCCCATGTTTCATTTTTTACGCATGGAAAAAGTGTTAGAATTTTTAGGATAACGCATTATATCTTACTCATCCACAGCGAAAAGAACCAATCATTGCCCTCGAAATGTCTCCACTTACTGTCAAGGATAAAATAACGTATTTACTATAATATCCGTTCTCCAATCTTTTTTCTCCCAAACTACCGAGCAGATTTTTATGAAATTTCGCTCAAAACTTTCATACTGATTTTCTCCTGCTGCGTGCGCCATTTACTCAAACTTAAAAATTCTATTTAACCCTGATAAGGTTAAAAATAGGGATTAAAATGTTTGTCCTGTTTCAGTCATTACCTATGGGGAAAACTTGGAAATTTTATCCTAATACGCATACGCGATATCTTTTCCAGGCTCACAGAAGAGCACCAATCATTTCCTTAAAAATGGGGCCATCACACTCTCAAGGTTAGAAAAATATTTAGACTTAATATTTCACAAGCTTCTCTCCCGAACTACCTAACGGCTTTATTATTATTTTCTTTTTTTAACTCAAAACATTCGCCCTGATTCCCACTTGTTGCATGCACTATTATCCACATTCCCATCTATGTATATGAATGCATACATGGGTATACATACATTTAATCACATTATAAGATTGAAATTTTTTGTCACCAAAATGTATGACGTACTCCATCATTCGATTTAACTAGCAATGCCAACCCCTTTCCCCTTCCTCCCTTTCAAAACAGAAAATATGCATAAATTGGACACTTTATACTCAATTAAATACAACGTCGAAAGACGAGTGTATGCCAGTCTTGTTCGTGAAGCGCGTCTTGACATACACTGAGAGAGATATCCTCCACAGCTAAGGACTCCTCTTCCACGAGTCGCAAGCACTTAACGGCCAAAGCTTGCCAGGCCATTTTAAGCTGTCATCTTCACACTTCCGCTCCATCTATGCATTTAAGCTCCACATATCAGCGGCTATTCGATCATGCTTGCGGGCATTCATGACCATCTCTTTGGCGGAGATTCTTCTTCCCCTTCTTTTTTTCTTTATTTTTTTCTTTTTTCTCTTTCGTCTTCCATTTTTTTTTCTCTTCTCGTTTCCCTAGTCCTCTACATCCTGCTAGCATAATGGCAATAGCTCATAGAGGGCAGAGGTGTAAGTCCCGGTGTCTCTTACGGGAATGGGCCTCTTGGTTCGTCTACTGCCGCCTATTTAATCTAATCTAATCTTCAAAGTGAAAGAGTGTGTATCAATCGCAGCACGTGTAATCCTCCTAAAGACCTTGAAGGCAGGGACAGAAGAATACAACTAATGTCTGTCATTGTTGTACACTTGTAAAACATACAGAGTCCGGCCACTCCTCTCCTATGGGACAGATTTATCAGATCATTTTCAGCGCACAGCCTGCTGGCTGAACTAACAAGTCGGTCCAGCATCTGCAACTGACTGTCAGCAGCTGAAGCCCAGACCGGTGAGCAATATTCCAACACAGGCAGCAAAAAAGCATTGCGGACAACCTCACTGTCACCAAACACAGAATTCACCTTACAGGAGCCCAATCTTACTGGAAGCATGTGACACCAGGCGCTTAACATGCGGATCAAAAGTAAGCTTCTCATCAAAGACAATACCGAGAATCTTCAAGGAGCTAGACTCCAGAAGCAGAGCGTCATCTAGGTATCTTCAGTTGTGAATGCTGCGGTATAAGTGTCGGAGACTAACTATTACAGATTTGGTATTACTGGCATTCAGCTTCATACTCCAGGCCCAGCACCATGCACTAAAGCGCGACATGTTCCTGTTCGGAGATGGGGCGGCAACAGTACGAATCCTGGAGGTAGGTAGCAAACACCAGCGGGCAAGTACGCTACCCTGAGGGACGCCAGTCTCCACCGCAACTCAGGCACTCAGAAAACCGTAAACAGACACACTTTGCACTCGCTCAGAAACCAAATTGCGAATGATTGACAAAACCCTACCACCCACACCAAACGACTCCAACTTGTACCATAGACCCCTGTGGTTGACCCTGTCAAACGCCGGTCTAAAGTTCAACTGTACAAAGCGTGCCTCAGAACTACATACAATCCAGCGCCAGACTGTAAATGGTGTGACACTAACAACAATGCGTCACAACAACCCAAATCAGTTCTGTACGCAAACTGACCAGCAGGCAGCAAACCTGTAGCCTCAGCAAAACTACCCAGCTTACATCCGACCAGTTTCTCGAACACCTTCGACAAAATGGGCATCAGCGTAATAAGGCGACTGACAACACCCTCGTAGGAACAAGATTATGGAGGTACTCATATATGGTTACCTGGCCGGTCAAGGGTAAACTTCACCAGTAAAAAATGCTCAGCATAGTTTCTAGCATCCACAGCTTTGATATGATACTCAAGATATTATTTGGACTTGAAACAGCTCCCGGACCATGAGCACATCTACTATGGAAGCGCTCACATATACAGCAAAGAGTAATATTTTATGTCTCTCGTCAACCCAATTTAGCCCACACGAGACCAAAATTCTGGTCTATATGAACCGCGGGACAGTTTGCTTTTGTACCGCCGTCGAAAAACGATTATGTCTTGATTGGTATACCAGGTTTGCCTTTCACTCTTTCATATAATGTTTTATTCTTTATCTTGTGCATAGACGTTCGCTGCTCGAAAATAAGTTAAATGTTGTTCGGGACAACATCAGAAACCTTACTGTCCGACGATAGTGACCTACAGAAGATAAGGCGAGCAGCTGCTTTCGTTACACCTGGTGACTACTAGGGCTAAGTCACAGCTGCAGGGCTGGTATCACATTATATTTCGGGTGTCTGGAATCCATATTTGAAGCTTCACTTCGTATTGCAATAGGAATATCTACTGGTACTTTCCTTCTATTTTTCCAGCGTACTGAAGCCTGTGTTAGCTAGAATCAGGCGGCGCATTAGCCTCCGGAAATTTAATAACTTGCTTCACCAAAGCTGGGTCGCTTGCGTGCTTTGTGCTTCAGCTTTAATTGAATATGCAATGAGAAGTTGGCTCCCAAACGTTGGTGCAAAGAATTTTATAGCTTGACAGCGAAAAACTGAACAAACGCAGGATATAGTAACTCTAGCTGCCTACTCTTTCATGAAAAGTTAAATTACAATATAGATTAGATCAGATAGGCGGCAGTAGACGAACCAATAGGCCCATTCTCAAAGAGACACCGGAACTAACGCCCCGGCCCTCTATGAGCTATTGCCATTATGTTAGTAGGATATGGAGGACTGGAGAAAAGAGAAAAAATAGGGAAGAGGCCCTGCCCAATAA
>LQNS02278089.1:16768707-16789326 GCA_001587735.2 Parhyale hawaiensis | reverse complement strand
AGAGACGTCAAACTGTGTAGTTGGAGCGGGAGAGAGAAGAAGACGGATTAAGGTGGCCTCGGAAGCTTTGGCCGTTAAGAGTCGGCCACTCCAGGAAGAGGAGTTCTTTGTTGTGGAGGATGTCTCTCCCAATGTATGTTAAGACGATTTTTAAACTTGTTGACTGACTCCGCACTATTAACATCGGAGGGGAGTCTATTCCACATGCTGACTATGAAATACGGGAGGAACTGCTGACTTAAGGTCGTTCTCCGAGCTTTACGCATGAGTTTTTGACCGTTATTTCGCAAGCGATCATTGGGGTCTACTTCAAAGAGCCCGGTTGTAGGTAAGTCGTTGAAGCCATTCACATACTTGAATATTTCTATTAGTTACCTCATAAGACGTCTTTGCAATTCGCTTCGTTGTGATATCAAAAATGGCGTCAGTTTTCTTCTCACATTTACTGGTCATCTAGTTTTCTTATGTTTAACGGGAATACAGTGATTCTGATCGATAAAGTGACGATAAAAGGCATTTCTGTCAACTTGTTCATAGTTTGAAGACGCTGCGGAGGCTAATTTCCGTATTTATAGGTTCTATGTACTGAACTTAATGACGCGGCTCGTTCAATAAAGGGACGTACCTACTTCAATCTTCAGTATCCCGCATTTTTTGCTACTTTTTTTACCAAATCAACGCGCTGCGTCCATCAGTTTGACTGAACGCGTAACGATGAGGGACGCGGCGCCTTGCTATGATAGAAACAACCGCAGCAAACGCGAGGGACTTAAGGATGAAGCATGTCCCTTTCTTGAAAGCACCGCGTCGTTCAAATTCAGTAAACAGAACCTATAAATGCTTGACTTATCCTCTGTAGCGGATTCAAATGATGAATAGGCCAAGCAAAATGCTTTTTTACCCTCACTTTAATGATCAGAATCACTGTATTATGTTAAACTCAAGAAAATTAATTAAGTTGTAAATGTTGTATGTACATTGACGTCATTTTTGATTTGACAACGAAGCCGATTGCTGCGTCAAGGTTTCACTTTTATCAGTTTATCAGGCTATAACTTTTTTTTAAACAGGCTGTTCCTATCAAATTCAGGCTATAAGATCATGGGGTATGAATGTAACTTTAATCCGACGCGATATATAGGCTAAGCAAAAATGTAAGGAAACTGTATCATAAGTGAACGCATGGTGTCATTCGTTGAATGAAGGTCGCTTCCACGTGTAGACAGCGACAGAAAAAGTTGACGCACGGCACGTGTTCATTTTCGTGATTGAACACGTTACGTTGAGGTACATGTGAACACGGCCTTAGTGACGCGCAGCCACTGAGGGCTACAATAGTCAGACAATCTTCAACCGTTGCTCTTAATTGTGTATGTATCTTAAAAAAAACTTTTTTAATCAGAAAGCTCTAAATTTAAATTCGTAATGAGTAAAATTTAGGTTTGGAAATGTCCGGAAAGTATTGGAATTGAAGTTCGCTTTGCTATCTTGTAAAGATTCGGAGGTTCGAGGACAAATGTTCGCACCAAAATTTTGAAAATCGGGTTCGTTATTCGGAGGTTCGGAACCCCAAACCGACGAAAATTCGTGTGACGTCGGACGTCAATGTGAGGTTCGGGCTGGGGGCTTACCCGAACCGGAAAATATTGGAAGTAATTTCTCTTGGACAATGTTGCGGTATAGATTCGGTAGAGCGGAAAGGTAATAGCATTTCCTTCTATCGAGAATCCAAGTCAATGTAGGATCGTAGAAATACTACTGATACTGGTACTGTCCGTAATGGTTAATGAAAAGGATGGTAAACTCCATACGCAGTTACACGTTCAATAGGCTTGGCGCATGCCTAAGAAAATGGTCACAAGGCAGCTTTTTACAACATATCCTCGTTATATTTGAATACATGTTATATTCGTGAGTGTTTTTAATTTTTCTAAAATTATTAATGTAGAACTCAACTATGTGATTGTACAATTTGATTTTACTGTTCTCTGATAGTTGGAACAGCCCAATCAAACAATCGACACGTTTTGGTAGTTTCTTCATTCTGATGCTTCAGTTCGAATGTTCGTTTTATGTATTGACGAACTACCCGAACGTTGTGTTCGTTTGTTTTCATTTTTGTGTCTTTTCCAATATGGCAATTTCTTTTTCAAGGAGTGTAATTTTTTCCTTTAATTTCACGTTTTCCTGTTTCAGGCTACAATTATTACATTGTAGCTGTTTGGTGTAATTTTCAAATAACATGATTTTTGTCTTTTGGAATTGAGCTTCAGCTTTCAAGGCAGTGATTTCTGCATTCTGAAAGTCAATCATCATCAAGAGATCACTGAACTGTCGGAGAACACAAGCTCTTTTGTTGGGAGTAAGGGTCATTTTCTTCCCTTGGTTCGAATTGCCTGAATTGCTTGAACTTTCGGAGTTCATTTTGAATTGATGGTTGAAATTTTAAATTGTTTGAACGAATGAACAAGAATTTGAACAAGTTTTTGGGCAAATCAGTTTTGGTGAATTGAGCAAGTCAGTTTGGTTCAATTAAATTTGATTGAATTGATTGACTTTTCAACAAGTTTTTCAATGAATTTTCAATGAGTTTTTTCAATGAGCTTTTCCTCCACGGTACAATTCAGATCAAAGTGTTTTCATTAACTTATCAGACGGAACTCTGGGATGCGGAAACATCATGGTTGTTGAGGAATTGACGCTTAAACGTCGATTCTTCAAGCTTGAATTTTTTGTGCTCGCCCAACGTCGCATTCGGGTTCGGATTCGGACGTCACATTCGGGTTCGGATTCGGACGTCACATTCGGGTTCGGATTCGGACGTCACATTCGGGTTCGGATTCGGACGTCACATTCGGGTTCGGATTCGGACGTCACATTCGGGTTCGGATTCGGATGTCACATTCGGGTTCGGATTCGGACGTCACATTCGGGTTCGGATTCGGACGTCACATTCGGGTTCGGATTCGGACGTCACATTCGGGTTCGGATGTCACATTCGGGTTCGGATTCGGACGTCACGTTCGGATTCGGACGTCACATTCGGGTTCGGATTCGGAACCCAAAAAAAAAAATGTACGCGTGCCCACCTCTGCTCGATATGACTACAGCTGTGCCTCTCATTACAATCCACAACTGACGTTTTTCTTCCAGCTGTACATCCACTCCGCACCTTGGCGACCAATCCTACTATTTCCAGTAAGCCGACTGTTCAAACATTGACGTTTCGGCATTATGGGCCCATCGACCGTGTTCCGGCCACTCGCCTTTTACACCTCTTGCAGACAACACCTCTGTTCCTTGTATTGAAATAAATTACTATTTTTAGAATTTTCGCATCCTCTATTTTATCTTCTGATGATGGGAGAGTAGTGCCGAAACGTGAACATATCGTACTCTTGTCGACGCTATTATACATTTTATGAAACTATTCTTAGCGTAGTATATAAATTATTTAGTTCAAGGCTATAGTAAAAAATAGCTTATACGCCTAACTGTATATCATTAGCAACTTTTCGTTGCAAGTATTGCGCCAAATCACCAATAAACTAACATATTTCCAGCTTTAGAGGAACTCTCTATCATCCAACGTTGCTATCCAACATGGGGAATTATTTCTTTTCAATCCAACAGAGAACTCATTTTGGTTCACTTTGTTTTCAGCCGATGCAGGCGACTGCCTCCCTAATGTCAGTTGAACTTGCATTAAATTTTTACTGTGGTCTGAATAAGTTGGGTGGCGGGAGTAAAGATGTACTGTGCGCCCATTTCCTGAGTCTGGCCAAATCTAAGCTAATACGTAGCCTTATTTCATCTGGAGAAAATGATTTAAATTATCTTCTTTCAGTCAAAGATTAAAAGCATTTTTCAACTTCAGAGAATGCTTGAATGTTTTCTTTGTTCATTGTAAACAACGAAGCAGCGCAGAGATATATGAGTTCTAATTCGCTGCAAATTAAAAATTATACCGAAATTATTACTAGAGACACTTGTTCAATTATTACCTGACTTAGCGGCCAATATATAATGCTATTCTTTCTTGGTAGGCACACAGGCTGACACAACTATATATATGAGGACAAAGAATGCTTTGTATTGCGTGTGGGAACAAGTGACTAGTGTGAACACGACATGGCAAAGTTATTTAATCGTTACCATTTTTCTTCAGTACCGATGTGATAGTTTTCTGTGAGGTGTTTCTTAAGCATAGAAAACTGCACATGTTCTACTCTGGATAGGAACCCGGCGGTTTAGTTAGGCAGACCAAAAGTTGTCTCGTTTTCCGAATTCCATTGTAATAAGTTTTTGAGAGGCTAAAAATTACGCAGACACAGCAAATGACGCTATTAAGCACACATCCATTGCCCCGTCCTAATGCTGATCAATAATTTCAACAGTCGACGCTGTGGCAAATATCTGTTGTGAAATAACAGTCCACATACCTACCTCAAGAAAGCTTATTCCACACACAAAAAGTACACAAGACTTTGTAAATTGAACTCTCCAAAGAGTCATCGTAAATGTGGCAGAAATGCTGACCTGAAGGTGTAAAAATATCCACTGCCCCACCGACTTTACTTCATGATAGCGGTGGACAAGTTGATTTTCCATCTCTCATTGCTCCAGCGGCACTTAGCCATGTCAAAGTAGGCTCACTTGAGGGTTGCCAGCACTCGAGGGTTGCCAGCACTTTAGGGTTGCCAGCACTCGAGGGTTACCAGCACTCGAGGGTTGCCAGCACTTGAGGTTACCAGCACTCGAGGGTTGTCAGCACTTGAGGGTTGCCAGCACTTGAGGGTTGCCAGCACTTGAAATTGATAACAAACGTGTGTCTCGGCTGCTTTTCTCATATCTTGACGATCCGATCCCACGACATCTTAACTCGATGCTGCACGCTATTTTCTTTTTTTTTCCAAGATGGACATTATTATAATATGTCAGGCTTACCCGTTAACGCTCTGGTGCCCTGGGCCAAATATTCCTGGTGAATATTGGTAGAATTACTGCACTTATGGTAGTAAGCAGTCATCGTATGGCCACACCGGGACGACATTCTAATACTAGACTAAAGATGTCTTCATATGATCATATCTCTAAAATTGCTTAAAAGTAGATCTAAATTGGAATTTGAACAGATTAAGCATTTCCCAGACGCGCACACTTTCAACAAGCCGCTCACGAAGACTCGCGTATCTGTAGATACAACAACTTCAGAATGGTGCCCACGTACGACTTTCGTCGTGCTACCGGCAGAGAGCAAACTTAACTAACCCATGTTGCCGTGGTCACAACTTCAGCTTGCACATTATTAATGTGTCCAGAAAACTGTAGAATTCTCAACCACGCTTCAAAAAGCGTCAGGGGTGAATTTTCTATTATTTCTTGTTAGTTTGAGAGAGCTTACATTCACCAAGAAGTATATTTGAAGATTTTTTGTCTCAATGTTCAAAGGCTTCAAGTCGCAGACACGGTCAAGCAGCGTGATCGGATTAATGAACTGGTTGTCTGTCGGTAGTACGACGATAGTCGTACATAGGCAGCCATGTGTACCTAGATGCAGCATTTTACTCACTTTCGTCCTAAGAAAAATTAATAGAAGCAAATATACAACTAGAGAAACACTCTGAGAGCGCATACTTCCGACGAGCAAGGCATTGTTAACGAAAAATTCAAAATGGTCTTAAGCCAGAATTGCGTTATGTCTTTTCCTAAATTTGGTAATTTCTGTCTCTAACATTATTAACAGTTCCGTAATTTTCTTGAAGATCCGTCCACAACTTTTTGAGTTATGTTCTGACAAACACTAAGACAAACGTTTAATGAGTGAAACACAGAAACGAAGCACCGGATCATCACCAAAGTTTTACCATTTGTGCCTTTTGGTATTTTTTGACATTTTCTGCAAATTTTATGAAGATTCGTTCAGAACTATTTGAGTCATGTTGCTGATAAGCATAAAAACAAATACAAAGATAAAGGGACAGATGTCACAAAATTTTGGCCAGCTGCTCCTCGTAACATTACTAAAATTCCTAAATGTTTTATGAAGATCCATTGGATAACTGACTGAGCTAGGTTAACAAGAAAAAACAGGCAGACAAACGTTCAAACATGTACCTAGATGAACGGATCTTCACCAAAAGCTAACGTACCTAACATTCCTGTAAATTTCATGAAGACCCGTCCATAACCTTGCCATTACGTTGTTCGTTATCATGGCGACTGATAGACATACCATCAAACAGACAAACACCGACAAAACACAACCTCCTTTTCGGAGTTAATAAATCGAGCATCGTTATCATCACACAATATCCATCTTCATTTACAATGAGCTTCAGAACTGCATTATCTTGTCAGAATATTGAATTTAACCTGTCGCGGAGTTGAATAAGTTTTTGCTGTAAATTTTCTAACTTTGAACAAATTTTCCTTTAGAAATTACTGCAATATGTCGAAATGAACCAACTTTCAGGCACTTTACCTAAATTTAGGGATTATTGCTTCGGTGTGGCCCTGTAAATCTGCCTGAAGGTTGTTTAGTATTCGTACACCTCCAGATGGCAGAACTGCATGTAGTCGTTGGTCATGTGCTGGATCGACAAGTACCGACCTTCCACAGGTGACTCAGATTCCAGGGAGTACGTCATGTCATAAACTTCAGGTTCTTGTTGAGTAGCAAAGAGAGCGTAGCTGTCAAATGCTCCCTCCTAAGGGGTCAGCCCTAGTCGTACTTCAACGGGATGAAACTTGTCTGAGGCGTCTCCCATCGCTTGAACCAGAGCATCTACCCGTATAATGGAACGAACTGCTCCCAAGTCAAACACGACGTACGGTTGAATGCCGTCAATTTTTGTGGCGAAAACACATTCGTCAATGTCCCACCCGTAGACTCCATCTAAAAGGTTTGCAGGGACTCGCTTGGGAAAGTAAGCTTGCGGAGGAGCCGAATGGACTGTCACTTCCGCTGAAGGAAGAACTGTAGCTCTACGTCTCTTTGTAAGGCAGGGAATCTTGTTGCCAGAAAGTGTATCACTCGCACCTCCCACTACCAACAAGTTGCTGAGGACAAATGTGTTTTGGTTCAAGTGGCAGAGGCAGAGGCACCAGGCTTCAGCTGCGCACATTCTCGATGCATGCATAAGCTTAGCGTGGATAGTCTCCAGCTTCAAACTGCCGGAAGGTACCAGTCTATCCTCAGAGACGGTTGAGAAGTAGAAGAGCTTCGAGTGACCGTGTACAGAAACAGCAATGGACACTACGATGCAGATCACCTGGTGGACACAAAATATCATTGTCTATCGTGAGACAGAGCTGTAGTGCTTATAACGCTAAAATAAATGCCTATGGGACAACAATAACTCTAGACAACGCGTTAAATCGCGGGGATGAGAGATAACCTGTCAGGGGGCACGACAGCTTGGATTATGCCATTCACTCAAACATAGTATAAACTAGAGCATTTTAACAGCGCATACTTACCTCTGGCAAGCAAGGCAACGGTAACGACAAATTCAAATTGTTTCTGAAACTATGACTTTCTATGTATCAACACCAAAATTTAATCATTTATGCCGTTTAGCAGTCATACTAGTTGGGCAGTTCCTGTGATTTTCTTGAAGATCCGTCCATAACGTTTTGAGTTAAACTGCTAACAAACATTCTGACAAACACTTGCCAAACATATAAATAGACCAACTAATCATTACCAAAAGTCAGTCATTTGTGTCTTTCAACATTAATAACATTTCCTGTAAATTTCATAAAAATTCATTCATAACTTTTTGAGTTAGTGTGCTAACAAGCATTAAATCAAACACAACAATAAACAAACGAACAAACTAACCGATCATCACAAAAAATTGATCATTTACTCTTTAGATATCCCTAACAACTCACGTAAATTTCATAAAAGTACAACCATTACTTTTGAGTCATGATACTAAGAAAAAATAGGCAAACAAATGAACGGATCTTCACCAAAAGTTAATTAGTATTACTGTTAACGTGCCTAATATTCCCTGTAAATTTCATAAAGATCCGTTAAAAACTTTTTGAGTTATATTGGTGACAGACAAACAGAATATCAGACAAACACGGCAACATAACTTCCTCGGCGGCGGTAAAAAATTTGTTTCACAAATTTAGTATAAATTTGATTATTTTTTTTATCATATGAGTTATTTATTACTTTGCCACGGGCTTTGAGCACATTAATAATTTTCTATGGGCGTAGAAAAGCTTTTGGAAGCCGCCTGCTGCTCCTGTGCATCATCGATTGGCTGTTGCTGCGAGCGGCATTAACTAGTCAGATTAGCCAGAACTTGCCCAATCGTAATAAGATTCTGGGCCGCCCCAGAAGCCGTTTTGCAGTTTTACTCTCGGCGGCGGCAAAGAATTCTGGCAGGAACGTTATTTATCAGTCTCGGGGTGGGAGGTTGAATCCGCCTCTCAAGCCTATCTCAAGCGTAATTAGTTTGCCATTACCGTATGAGAACATACGTTTTAACTTTTGACGTTTGGTTGGCAGTCTTGCCATCAACGCTATTCAAAGCAGCAAATGTAGCGTAAAACTAATGCTTAGTTCATATTCCTAGCATCACTTTGATTCTCAATAAATCATGTGCCATTAAAATATATCATTCTACGACCACAGCTATACGCGTGAAAAGTAGCGAAAAATTTAAATTTTCCTCATACTCCTCATACTCACCATCAACATAGAGACACTCATGATGTGGCCAGCATGCAGCTTATTTCCGGTTCAGTGGAAGAGCGCTACTGACATGCAGTGGACGTGTTACCAAAGACTTCTATAACCGACTTCGTTTGTGCGATACAGAACTGCAAAACAGATTTTAGTCCGTGCCAGTTTTCTTAACTACCGAGATGAGAAAATGTTCATCCCTACCGGTAGTGATGGGAAATTATGAATTGTTCATCATATAAGTAGTAATAAAGTAGCCATACAACATGTACATCCATGCAAGTGCTCCATTCAGATCAAGATGGTATTGGTAAATCCGTGAAAAACAAGAAGCTACTTCACATTGAATACGTTCTAGAGATTGAGTCATTTGGGCCCCCATGCAGCAGAGCCTAGAGCGACAATAGCTAAGTCCATCACCCATCAATTTTTTAAGGTGCGGTAGAGTAATTTAGTCATTGTACTTCAAGTTCTTCACAATTTTCATAACTCAGTGCAATTATCACCAGAAAATTTTTTTACAAAATTATAATAAATATAAGATTTGCTCCGCGCAGTGACTATTATTGTCGTAAGGGTGATATATAAGGACAAGGTACTAATAGTAGTTGGAAAATAACTGGAAGGAGCACAGCATTAATGAACCACACTATCAACTCCCAAGCTTAATACTGTAAAGTGTTAATAATTGTTCTCCTGTTGAATATCTGGTTTTGACTTCATAGGAAAAGAGGTGCGACGTACCAGGCTACTTGCGTATTGGGTCAGAACACAAGATATCGGTAAGGTCATTAGTTTACGGTAGCTGGCCCAATGAAAGTTAAAACCTGCAGATTGGGGTCGCATTTCTAAACGCTTTCTTGACCTTATCTCTCAGGAATTAAACTACCTTTACCATAGGAATAGCACAGTATGAAATGCTGTACATAGACCATGCTAAGAGAGAAATGTGTAAACTAAGGAAGTCAGGATTGCCTTACTTATATCCTTGCAGTCTTGAGCTACTATCTCTAGTGTTTTTAGTTAGAACTCAAGGAGTAACTAAAATCATAAGGAGCAAATAAAGTCCTAGCTGAAGAGCACAGTGCGACGTCTGGGACAGATGGCGTAATAGTTACCGAGATGTTTATAGTCTTCAGTGTAGTAGCATGGACCTGCCACTGAAGAGAGCTAATTCGTGAATCTACGTTGAACAGATCGTTATTTAATTGTTCAAAGCTAATCGTATGGTCCAAGTCCAGTTTTAGGGCATACGCACAAACAAAAGACTAAAATAGCACCAGTGCAACAACCTTCACATGAGCTAAATTATCTTTGAGGAGCTTAAGACGATGCACATGTCCAGTTCCCCCTCAAATATTAATTGTATTTTACTGCTGAGGAACAGTAACACAAATAACAACCCCACGGGACAGCAGTCTGCCAGACAGTGATCTTTGAACAACATTCAACAAATATTAGGGAAATGAGGTAGAAACCCCATACTCTCGCCTATACACTCATCCCGCCAGCGAAGTCTTTGCAAAAGCGAATGGTACAAGGAAAATTTATTTGAGGCGTAGATGCTCATGCAGGTTGAAGCAGAACCTTCCGAACAACATGACGAAAGTGACAACAGAAGATACGCAAAGGTGACTTTTTTCTGAAAATAGGCAGCTAGACGTAGGGGCGCAGATTGCGTGGTTTATATATGGTTGTTTATTTTCGCCAAGTTAATGTCGTTTTAAGCGCGACTTTTATTGATGTTTCATGCAATTCAAGGATTTGAATGTAAATACGGAATGAGTTTTTGACTAATGAAATAGTAATAATTGAAACATATATGAATACAAGGATGTTCATAGCGTTAGAGAGCAGAACATGCTGAGGCTTTTCGCACGAGTACAGTCATTAGCCTATGTTACAAGGAGAGAGAATTGGTAGTTTAAGATTTACAATCATAGACAGAGCTCACATGTAACAAATGGCATGTTACATGCAGGTGAAATGAGTTTACAAAAGTATAAGCCGAGTAAGATGAGAGTATTTTTTCTTCCTTTTCTTATATGCCCTTTACAAATCGGCTGGAAGGCAATTGACTCAGCAGTACTAATGAACTCATGCAAACGTTGGATACTCTTCGGTGTTTCCTCGGGAAACTACTGTATAAAAAAAAAAAAAAACACCGGTGAACGGTACAGTTGTGGGTGGTTTTTTATCACCCGCGAACGAAGTGAGAGTGGTAGTAATGTTTTCGTTGAAGATTTAAGAAATATATTTATATATATTTGGCTGTCCACCCAATAGGTGGTCGAAGGAATTGAGCAATGTTGATAATTTTTTGCAGGAAGTTTGGTGGGTCAACCTAGATGTGACCCATAAAATAAAACTAGGCCTAGCTGGCCATCAAAAGCGACGGCGCTGAATTTGCTTCCACCGCAGCAGATTGTCTTACGCCACGAGGCATTCCACTTTTCTTATGTTATTATTAAGAATCTCATCCTACGGGGGCTGTGCGCCAACCTTGTTGGACAAATCATCCATATGAGAAACTGAGATTAGCTGGCCATCTAAAATGACTGCGTTGAATTTGGCCCCCACCGCGGGTGATGGTCTTACGCCACGAGGCGTTCTAGTTTGTGGCATATTTGCGTTTCTTGTGATCCCAGCAGAATCTGTAAACCGTTTTATGAAACATTTGCCACCAGAGAACATTCTACCATCATGAGGCCGAACCTTTGCAGCCGTGACCTGCGCCTATTACAAATGAAAAGACCTGATAATTACTAATTAACTGCAATGATAACTTGCGGCCTGTGGCCCAGATAAAATCCGAAATTATACATAATTCTGGTAACAACTTAGAGGGACGCACGGCTGCTGATTGTAGAGCCTATATAGGCGTCATGCCCATTAGACGGACGCAAAAGCCCCCCCCCCTTTTCCCCCACCAAAAATCAGCTACAAGGCAAGGAAACCACAAATAAAAGTTCGCTACTATATATAAGGCACTGGACTTCGCCCTGCATTCGACCTTCGAGTAATACAACTTGAACAATGAACGGCTTGGCTGTACAGGGCGCCATTTATATATAAGTAAGCCAATATAACTTAGGGCCACGATCAATATCGATCGCCCTCGGCCATTCGTGTATCCGGAGAGGTTTTGAGTGTTTCCACTGTACAAATATTGTCTCTATTTTCAGTGAGATTGGAGCTTTTATGGAACTTTCTCAATGCATTAGTTTCGATAAATTTAATACCAAGCTACACCGAAACTATTTTGCTCATGTGCATCGTAATCGTACTCTGCCGTTGAAAAATTGTCAAGTTGACCAAATAATGTTGACTGAACGATTAAGTTCATAACCAAGGTTATTACCAATTGTATGGTAGGTAAATTTTGCCGGAACTGGAACTAATAGCAGCCACGATAGCTCAATAATCACTTATTACCTTCAGTACAAAGTTTAAGTAATTGTGTTTCGATGAAGAGGGGGATCACGAAGCAGCGTAATGTACTGTAATTTCGTATCACTAGCAAAATTAATTTTAATCTGCAGTAGGTCTAAAAAGAAAATTAGCGTTCATATAGCTTCAGACGATCTTAAACAATAAAATTAATACACTAAACGCGTTAGTATTATGCACACTGTCATGCATCTGGGGCGATAGGGCTGTAGCATATTAAGTGCGTAATATTCACTTATATCTTATGTTACACGTGCAGTCATGTGTATTAACACACTAATTTTTTAAAGCGGATATCCTTCCTTCAAGTATGTCAGTCATACTCATACCATAAAGAAGTACTATTCAACGAATATGAAGTAGGGTAAAGTAGACACCGCTGCACTAAAGGCGATGTTATTGACATACCTATTGTGCTTCTCATGTGAACACTTCTATAACGCACATGTTATGTTTGTAATAAGTAGAGAATGAAATATTCCCTAGCTTTGTAAGAACAAAGGGAGCTGGGCTCAGTTTCCTTTAATATCACATCGCAGTATGCATTTCTCCTCAGCGAGATCGCGCAATTGAAAATTTTAAATCAATTACCTGATATTATCCGAAGCGGCTCACGAGTTGCAGGCAGACCTCGAGGATGACAAATGCCGAGACACTGCCAAAAAACCCCTCTCTNCCCCACCCCTCCCCAAAGAAAAAAAAGAAAACATGCACACAAAGTCATACGTCATAACTGTGTTATGAATATTATGCACTATGTATATTATATTCTCATAAGTTGCCTTGTCAATTAATTAGAATATTGCTGTTAACCAACAAAGATATGTTATTAAGTTTTTTCTTTCATTATTATGAATTTATTTCTCATATACAGGCTGTAGTAGTATTTTATTTTTCCAAGTATTTCGAACAAAATTTTCAAAGGTGCCTTCCTTTCTTCCAGCGAACGCGACTATTAAACGCTAACACATTTAGGCTTTAGCGCAGCCTATGACAGTAAGACATATGACAACAGCGCAGCTGCTCGCTGGTTTTGGAAAGAACGAGATAAGCGATCGCTTTGTATACAACAGTTTCACGGCGAACAACCGGAGACTGTGAAATCTTTATTATTTTTGGTGGTAACGCTTGAGAGCGAGGGCAAGGCTCATAAACTGTTATGGTTGTTCAGGTTGAGATGTAGGGATCTTTGTTCGTACTTAGTAGTGTCACAGGACGATAAATATGTATTACAGAAAAGCTTGACGGTTCACCCTTAGGGTCTTCTTAAAAAGAACTAGTCAGTCTGACAAAGGAGTTCGTTGAAGTGAGACAGTGCTTCTCTCCTTCGGGAGGTACGCGTCTGTGCCCTCCCCCGTACCGGTGGGACTCACGTGTGATTCCCGCGATTTCGTATCCGTGCTGCGAGTGGTAGTGTTTTAGCCCCTCTGTGGGCATGGGCCCCAAGCGTCTACACGCCCAGTGCTCTGTGATAACGCACAACTACACTTCTTGCATCACTCACGCCATGAGTGCTAACGTTGTAATTTCAGCCCCTTGTTTGGAAACAAGACTTTACCCTTCGCCAATCAGTGTGCTTGCCATCAGAAGCACGCAGTGCTGATGCTTCTTTTCGAATTTGATCCGATTCTGTTTCTGCAGCTCTTCATGCTGCATTCTCCAATGTAGATGCGAGGGTTCTTCTACGTTGTGAGTTATAAACCCTGTCTGGGATTGGGTCCAGCATTCTGCCATCAACGTGCAGTAAAACCATTATGCGATGATATATAACTGCATAGTCTCCATGTCACAAGTTCTCGCGGTGACTTTGAATAACTCTTCAAGGATCGTGCAACGAAATTTAATTCTCCATTCTGATATAATCTTCTCTACGTCTTGAACTATTTCTGCAGGGGCATTGGGAGTGAAATTGAAATTCTCTATTTTGTGGCGATCTACATTACGTCCGTATATAATTCTACCGGAGAATCGTGCAAAGAGTTTTGATGGGAACTTTGGAACGTCTGTGAAAATTCTACATAGGAAATTATGCAGCGTGTTAACATTCCAAAATTTGGTGTGATCTTCGCAGCGAAATTTGTAAAATAGACCTTCTCGTGTAGAGGAATCTACGTACGCCGGGTTTGTACTCAAGGAAAACTTTAAAGAAAAGGGATATTTTTCAACGTAGGTGAACTCTAGTGTAAAGGTCAAGGTAAAAAAAATGCCGGGGGAGGTCGCCCGCCTCTCCCAAATTATGGCGTCGTGTGTAGATACATATATATAGTACGTAGCAATCACTTCAAAACGCCGTAACACTAAGAAGGTTCTCTTCTCGGCGCAGATAATTCAAAGAAAGTCATTCGGTAGATCCATTCAGTATCGGTAGACGTTTCGGTAACGATTCGGTAGCGCGGTAGATGAATCTACCGCCGGTACTACCGAAATACCCAATTTCATTCGGTAATCCAAGCTCTGGCGTCATGTCATCCATTTGAACATGTTGTTTCTGTGTACAATAATCATTGTAGAAAAAGAACTAATTTCATCGTGTTGCAAGACATGTTCGATGAGCTCCTGTTTATAGGGCGCGTTCGACTGGGCCCCGACATCAAGCCTGCAAGGCTGACTTGTCCTAATCTACGAACAGGCCTCTGGCTCCGACTCAATGATGCGACTTTTTGGCACTGACCCTCAATTGGTTATCCCAGAGAATTCCAGAAGCTCCATCTTGCTCCGTAAAATGTTATTTTGGAGCCGCTTCAACATAATCGCGTCGCTTTTAACACGTGCAACACATCCAATATAGCGAAGACAAAACTTCTCTCTGAAGTTCCGCTCAAGTTAAGGCGAGTCAGTTTGGTTCAGGTCGACTTCATAGGATCCAGCCGGACGAGCCTCTGCACTTGGTTGCGCGTAGAAACGAGAGATGGGCTCGTTCGAATGAATCATGTATATCGATCTAAGTCAAGCCCACTGGTTTTGACTTGTCCGGAAATGCAAACAATAACTTTAGCTTCGTCAGTTTGAATTGCGTTGAAGGTATTCGAACCAGCATAATTATGCTGAGCTGACTGATATCTCCATTTTAAGAAGCAAAATTAATTAAGTTCATATAAGTCTCACAGGTAACTGATTAAGAGTCAACGCCTAAAACTCGAATCAACTAGTCGAGGCCATAGCACCTTTCTAGAGATTTGGACAAGTCAAAACTCAAAAGCTTAAGCTCGCTCACCGGTCGAACGGGCCATTAAAGCTTTGTTTTGGCGTTTGCAGATGGTACCGAGATATTTGCTCTCGTGAACACGCTTTGACACGATGCGCCTTTGCTAGAAGTATAACCGACCACAAGTTTACAGCCTTAGGTAATAAAAGAGGATTTTTTTCATTATCTTTGTTATCACCCACTAACGAAGTGAGACAGGTGATAATGTTTTTGTTGAAGATTTAAGTATCCATCTATACAGGCCTATTTGTTTGTTTGCCACCCAAAAGGAGAGAGAAGGAGTAGAGTAATGTTTATAATATTTTTGCCGGGAGTCAGGTGGGCTCACCTGGATGCGCAAAATTGTAAAACTCTAGAGTAACTGGCCATCAAAAGTGGCTGCTTTAAAATTTGCCCTCACCGCGGGTGAAGGTGCTACGCCACGAGGCGTTCTAGTTTCACCTTTTTTTTTTTTTTGTTTACATATCCGGTCACTCTCTGACTGGCTGCCAGAACTGCACATTTGCTTGATACTGTTATGCTGAGGCCACAAATATATTCACAAGAACAAAATTAATGGAAGCGAGGATGGGCGATTCACTCAACGTTCCAAAATGCATTTATTTAATTAAACTCTGTAGCATAGATACGGTAGCTTGAATAACATGCGAGCTGTACAACCTGGCATCACGTTGTTCCTACGAATGCATAGTGTGGTCCCGGCACTACGCACTTCCTTTATATGATGCGCAGTTGGATAACATGTTAGCCATGGATATACCTGTGACTAGAGCCAGTAAGTTTCATTGGGGTTAGCTGGCGAAGCGAGACCAATGAAACCACTGTTGTTTTGTCCCAGTTCAGCGTTTGCAGTTCTCTTACTATCTTATTCCTGTACCCCAAAATATGGGCCATGCAGGAAAGATTCAACTGCCCATGCCATTCCGCACGCACACACAATACCAACCCCCCCCCCAACTACCCATTCCCCCTCCCCAATGGCAAAGTCACTTCCAGCTTTGCAGCGAGAGAGAACTTTTATTTTTTCAGGAAGCGAGAAATTTTATTCTAACTACACCGAATATTTTTGTCGCTGCCGCCAACATTAACAAGTAAAATTAAATTTTCTAACTTGAGTCCCAGGAGACCTAAACACCAAATTAACTTCAGCAAGGAATGTAAAATTTATTGCCGGCAGAAATGCATTGAAACGAAAAGAACATTTTCATTCCACAAAAAAATATGCACCAAAAAGTGCACATGATTTAACAGTTAGCCAACTATTTTTTACAATTCAACTAATTCAACAAATGCTGGTCCTACGAGACATCTGATTTTGTACCTCCGGCTTATGGTTAACCCTCTCAGTTATGAATTAAATTGCCTCTCTCATATCTGCCTATTGAAATTTTGTACAAAGACTCAGGCTATGAGAGAATGGGTTAAGTTTCATGTAGGTCGGTGAGAAAGTTTTTGCCGAATTAAAGTTTATATTGAGAACGAAAAACTGTATTTTTGAAAAAAATCTATTCATAATAATAACGTCTTTAGCACTCTGTAAGTTGATTTCATCTGTCAATGAGCTAATATAGATGCCTAGTTATTAAAAGTTATTAAGTTTTGATGTGATGTGAAATATAAATTTAATGCATTTTCAGTCTCTTCTCGTGATGTCATCCTAAGGCCATTTAAATCGTTTTGTAATCCGAAACAAGTGATAATCCGAGGGAGCGAGATCAGGAGAATATGGTGGATATGGCAAAACTTCCCAACGAAATTCTCCTATAGGAGAGCTTCGGTCAGTAGCGCTGTGTGTGAGCGAGCATTATCATCATGGAAGGTGATTGGGGGGGGGGGGGACTCCCTGTGTGTTGACAAATGGTGGTCTTTTTTTGGATCAAAGCAGATTCCAAATGACGACGTAATCAAAAATGGAGATTAGCGGTAATGGTTTGATTGTTGTCTAAAAGTTCGCAGCGGAACCTCTATGAAACTCGTAGAGTAAAGCGGGTCTAACGTGCTCTTTAGATGGGATGAACATGGGTGCGAATATTGCAGAAAAATATGAATGATACTTTTATAATCTGAAAGAAAAAGTTATAAATTTATTCAGGATGTTATACTTAAATATTAAATTTAAACTGTTTAAAATTAATCGCTGATAAATCGGCTACAAATTTTGCGCCGATCCGTTATATCCCATACTGCGCAGCTATTATAGACTTACCGCATTGAATGTCATGTTAAACTGGATCTTAATTTATATTTGTTTCTCAAAAATAACCAACCTGACTGCCACTATATAATATCCGGTAACTAAGAAAATTCGTGCGATTATCAAACTGAATTACCTAACAGAATGAAGAACCTAACTTATATTAAAATAACTTATACTTGTAGCATGTAATAACTAGCTTAATTGACATAAGAAATCATTCAGATTGTTCCCATAAATAGCTAGCCTTCCTGCCGTAAATATAATTTGTAGTTATTTCTCTAAGCATAAACTATCTTAACGAACGTAAGACAAGTAGTTCACAAATTTGTGAACTGTGTAGTTGGACAGTTCGCCTACATATACCACGTGTATTTGTGAGTAGATTTTGACAGATTTTCCTCATGAAGAGTTTGGTAAAGTTTCCCAACAGTTTCGCTAGGAGTAATAAAACGTAAAACGATATCTGCGAGTCTAAAGGTGAGTTCGATTGGGCCCCAAAATTAAGCTTTCGAGGCTGGATTTGTTCGAAACTGCATGCAAGTGCATCGACCTCTATCGGTTAATATTGAGACTTAAACTCAATCTTTCTCCGTAAATATGGAGTTTTCAACCGGCACAACGTTATTGCGTTGCTTCTGGCACTCATAACACGATTCGAAATCGCATAGCCAACGCTTCTGACTAGTGTTTCAAGCCTCATAGCTTAATTTCGGCTCTCAATCGAAAATGCCCTTTAGGTCTGTTACGCATTAATGAGTAGTACACCGCGTCTCCCAGATGGTGCTCCTGTAATAACGGACGTCCAGTATCTCTCCCGTCTTGCTTCTATACACCCGCTTTTTGGTTTTGCTATGATGTTAACTTAATCACTCAGTTTTCAGTATCTTCTGGTTCTATCTTGTGCACTTTATTACTGTACCTCGCTGTCTGACATATCGGTGAAGTCGCACACTTTTTTGTGATTAATTTTGACAATCGGCAAATCCTCTCTCTGTAAACATATCACCTTTCCTACATCCTGTAGCTCGCTCTCCACTACATATCTTGATAGCCATATATCTGTAATTAAAATAATCTCTTCCTTAATTACTATTTCAATTGCCAGTAAGTATATTAGTACACATTCCCTATATATCCTACCTCATTGTCCAATATTTCAATAGAGTCATTTTGCTATGATTAAATGCAACTCTCATTTGGTACCTCAACTTTTGGCAAGTATTTCAATATTCCCTTCGTCTCACCCCTCTCTCTCCAATATCTCGATAGAGTCCTTTTACCATGACTAAATGCATCGTTCACTTGGTACCTCGGCTTCTAATATTCTATATTCCTTACACCTCGTACCTCGCTCTCCAATATCCCGATAGAGTCACGCACTTGGGTAAGCCATAGTAATGGCTCCCGCTGCACGAGCCTGTATATTTGCACTCAATTTTCAGGCCTCGAGCTTGGGCCGGCAGTTTTCAATCAGGAAAATAGAGCAGAAGCCCCACATGGCAAACATTTTTGTGCCTGCCCCCATCAAACGCCCTCTTACCTAACGAGAAAAGTTACCCAAATCGACCAAACTTATTCGCAGAGCACGATTCCATAGGCCTGCCGAACATACTTTCTCTGGCGACAATACCTCCAAAAAATCGACGTTGGGTTTTTTTCCCCAGTACACCATTACTGCCAGTCTATTAGTTTGCAAGAGTCTCTGGAATTGCAATTTTATAGCAAATAAAACCGGGCAAAAATTTGTCGCGTCCCAGCTCCTGGTTGGAAAGTTTGAAAAAAAAAAATGGACGGTGTTTTTTGATGAAAGGTTTTGGTGAGTGTGATCACAGTTACACTGTTGAAACTGATTGCTAGTACGATATTCTGGTTGAAGGTTAAACTATGCAAGCTGGCTATAATTTTGATATAATATTGTGAATAGTTGTTACCTTTACAACCTGGCTACGACTTACGATATTGTGCGTGATTGCTCAGTTTTGCAACATAATTACCCCTTACAATGCGGTGATTGGTGGTTAAACTATGCAACCTGAAACGTTATATTTAGGCTGATGGTCAAACTGTCCAAACCTCCTATAACATAATTATTATGTTTGATGGTTAAAACGCTTCAAGTTGTGAAATTGTAAATTATGTAGAAAACAGGAGATTTGCTGTTTATTTCACAAGCTTAAAGCAATTCAAGTTTTTTAGTTTTGTGCAAAGTTAATATGGGCACCTTTAAATTGTTACGTAGGTTTTCACAACACTTGCCATCATAGATTTTAGTCTAAGAATCGGATATCCATCAGTATATATGCTACAGATCTTTAGTTTTCAATCATTTGCTGTTTTAACTACACGTACACTATGTACGTTTGTACCATTTTCTGTTTCTATGAAATAGAATTCCTTTCGCTATTCCTATGAAGTGTTAAAGTTCTATATAATTATTCACATCTTTTAACGTAGTCCAGTATTATATAATTTCCAAGTTCTAAAGAAGCATTTCAATTTTATATGAGAGTTAGTATACTTCCTCCAACGACTCTACATACTTCATGTATTCTATAGTTCATAGTTTCTATATATAATAGCCTCAGTACCATTTCAGTTCAATGAGATAAGCACTTATGAAGTTTTGATTCTTGCCGCGTTTCCGCTCGCATAACTTGCTTTCCCAGAACTTGCAAGTGCGAACAAATATAGCCGCAGTTTTGCAATTAGAAGTTCTACCATAAATACTTGATTGATTACCCGACTGTCACATAACTGCAGTTCTGTTGGAAAATGGCTGAATGTATACTGAGCAAGTAGTTTTTGCGGCTAAACTGAAGATGTTCAACCCAGTTCAAAATGTTCGGAGGAGCGTGGGTGGCGTATGGTACGCACCCAGTCAACAAACGAAGCTACGAATCCGAGGTGCTGCGGCTTTGCATGATCGCCTTGGGCGTTCTTAGGCTGGCATCGGCGACCTTGTTCCGAACGAAATACACCCGAGCAGCGCGTGCTTCACAGCACTTTACCGGCTATGTTCCACGGATATTCTGCTGATACCCGCGCCTTGTGCAAAATAGC
>LQNS02278089.1:16726809-16750077 GCA_001587735.2 Parhyale hawaiensis | reverse complement strand
ACACCACCGTGTCTTAAACGCAGAAATTTTTTCGAGTATCAGTTTAGACAATTTTTGTCTTCTGGAAACCAGCGCTCGGAAGTTGAGTTCTTAGAAAAATTAAGATGGACCTAATTCCAATCTCTTTTCTTCCATGAGAACGAGTAACAAATATTATATAAATATATACCCTTAATAAGCGAGTTAGCTACATGCGAATTTGCTCTTAAGCGAATGAACAATTATGTGAACATTGATTCGCTTTATCAAAGAATTATATCTAAAAAAAAAATCACTTTTATTTCGATTTGCGAGGTGTGCAAGGAAAGTAATACCACCAATACAGCATCATCTTTTTTCTTCTTTTTGCCGCGTTTTTTCAAATAGATTTTTACAATCTACCGTCGCTGTTGTGCTTCAGATCTTCTTTTATGCAGTATTATTATTATGAAAGAATGTCAAATTTAATATTTGGGGAAAAAGATGGAACGCAACCCCCTTTATATTATGTACATAGATACTTTCGATATATGGCAATTCACCTGATGCGAGCTTTTATAGTATCGGGACCTTTACCTTCTCATATAACGAGAACCCAAGTGTATACTATAGTAATATTATGCCTTATATCTTGAGTCATAGACTATCCTATTCACTGATGTAAAAAAAAACAGATACTACGGCTGACTGATTAAACTTTGCTAAAAGCTTTTCTAAATAACGTGAGCTATCTCCAATAAAAAAACTGCTCAGTGAAACAGCGAATGCGCTTAGTGGCGAAAAATACACATTCTGTCGAATTAAACGTAATTTTTAACTTTTTTTAAGCCATGTTGATGTCTTAAACTTCAATGATTGTTATCCCTCTTTCGCGAGTATTTATTAATTTTTGTATCTTGCTCATAAACACATTCCTTGCATCATAACTAGTAGATTATGAGACGCAAACTACAGAAAGCTCTTCTCATTTGAAAATATTTTATTTGGTATTTTGAGTGGAGCGTCATGTACAGTGTAATCTGTGATCGCATTTAACTCGTTCGTAGGGAGGCCGTTCAGCTGATGAAATATCGGAAAGGCCGTTTTGGAGCAAAATGTAGTAAATAATAATATGAATTTAGGCTCTGGCTGCTCTGCCAATGAAAACGTAAGAAATTAACGAGCAGCTTTATTTTTATTTTATCCATTTTCAGATTCCTCTGACGGCAAATGGTGTGACATACGAAGAGTTCAAGTGTAGCACAAGGGCAGTCCAATCTAGTGTATACAGGAAGTCAAGTGTGGCAAACAGAGACTTGAAGTGTGAAAACGAACAACCCAGTTAAATGTGTGTAGGTAGTCAACTGTGAAAAACGGCTAGTCCAGTCTACCATGCAGAGAGTTAAGGCCTGCTGCTGAAGTCTTAAGAAAGACTACTATAATTTTTGGGCCATTTCGACAGCACAGGCTTAGCGGGAATTCCCTCGGAGCGTTAAAGTGTCTCTAATTAGACTTTCCCTCCGAGATGTCAGAACATATTCATCACCAAAGATTAGGTCGTCATTCTCCGTGAAGCTTCTTTATTCATGAAGGCCACTTTAAAAGTCTTAATTTAGCCGACAACGGCCCAATTTTGAGACGATGTCGTCTCATTACTCATGCTAATCGCTTGCCTTTGGGCACAAATGCAATTAAAGATACTTTTGCATGCTGCTCTTCGTCTCGACGTGGCTGCTGTGTAGGACATGGAACATTGTCCCTGAGGAATAATAATTGTCGAGGCCAAGTCACTTGTACTCGGCGAGGGTTTCTTGGTCACTGGCGCCTAATTTTACGGCTGAGTAGCGGTACTAAAATTGCTTTTCTCCTTAGAAGAGAGTTGTGATGTATTACAGTTATTTCTGAGCGTAACTTAGCTTTTACCAAATTGAGCATTAAGCTGCTTTTAACTTTTCATTTACATTATTGAAAATCAAAAACATTTAGTCGCCTCATAATTCAGTATATAGACATATATATATCCTAACCAGTAAAAATATAATTCCCGTGGAAACTCACAGCCCGCATCATAGCACAATATTACGCGCCGAGACTTTGGCACGCATTCACTGTTCCCGCTTGTAGCTGGGCTTGGACACTATGCCGTCGCTTCCCAACACAGGGTGATGGAAAATTCAGTGCAAATATTTAAACCACAAGTAGAGTCATCATAGCCGTACTTTGTGGTGATTTTTTTTTTTTTTTAATTCAGCTTTCTAAGAAGTTACAGCACTTTTAATTTTTATTCCGAAAAACTATTTTCGCTGTAAAAATTCAACTTTCATCTGATTTTAATGAAAATTGGTAGCAAAGTAAATCTTTCAATGCTCTATGCGCACATTTCATCAAAATTTGAAAAAAGTGTAAAATAACTGGGAAAATTACGGTCAAATTCAAAATAAGCTACACAAATTAATAGTCATACGTGTGAAAAACGAGATTCTTACGATGAAAGCCTATTCCAAGACCTTTTAGATGATGTAATACATGCAAAAAATAATCGAATTAAGTGCATTTGCCATGAGGAAAGCTGATATAAGTTCACAAGTATTGACGCGCAGACGCATGTTGCCCTGTCAATGCACCAGATAGGCGTGACTAAACGAACGTCAGTGCTGCGATAAGTAGTTTTACTACGTTTTATGAACATTTTTGGATAAACCATAAGTTGTACTATTTAGAGTTATTAAGCATGGGGAAATTTGTACACATTGTGTTTCGGAAATCTTGTACTCTCGGGACAACATTTCATTTTCGTTATTTTTGGTCCGTTTGTTATGAAACTCGCACAGTATACGTAAAATTTGATTTTAAGCGCATCTTATTCATGCTAATTTTTCGATTTTTGCAATGGTTTTTAACAATAAGAAACCTACGTGATGTGAAGGCCGGCCCCAGCGCTGCCACTTTTGGCAGTTGATCGATGATCAGTGTAGAGACGTTAGGTTAGGTAAGGTTAGGTTAGGTAAGGTCGGGTAAGGTTAGGCTAGGTTGGGTTCAGTAAAGTAAAGTAACAATAAAATAAGTAAAGTAAGTTGGGTAAAGTAAGGTTTGGGTTGTTTAGGTTAGGCTTGGTTAGGTTCACAGCTATTTTACTTCTCAATATCGTTTAGTGTGCCGACAAACATTGCTATACGTCCAGAGGGTATCACATCAACATACCTTTAAAAACTAGTGAGAAAATCGACAAATTCTCATGAATAAATGTTCCTTAAATTCAATTTTACGTATACAGTACGAGTTTCGTAACCAACGGACCAAAAATAACGAAAATAAAATGTCGTTCTTAGAGTAAACGATTTCACTATGCTTAATAACTCTAAATAGTACAGCTTGTGTTTTATCCGAAAAATCTACCTCAAACGTAGTAAAACCAATTACTGCAGCACTGACGTTCGTCTAGTTATGCCTATTTGGTGCAGTGACAGGGCAACATGCGGGTGCGCGTCAATACTGGTGAACTTATATCAGTTTTCCACCTGGCAAATGTACTTAAGCCGATTATTTTTTCGCATGCATTACATCATCTGAAAGGTCTTGAAATAGGCTTTCATCGTAGGAATCTCGTTCATCGCGAGTGTGACTAATTTGTGTAGCCTATTTTGAATTTGAACGTCATTTATCACTTATTTTACACTTTTTACAAATTTTGACAACTTGTTCGCATAGAGCGTGAGAAAATTTACTTTGCAACCAAGTTTCGTCAAAATCGCATGAAAATTGAATTTTTTACAGCTAAAATAATTTTTCGGAATAAAATTTTAAAATGCTGTAACTTTAAAAAAAAAATGAATTTTGCCAAAAAAATATACCACAGGGTACGGCTATGTTGACTCTACATGTGGTTAAAATATTTACTCTGAATTTTCCAACACCCTGTATACAGTAGATGAATATAATTAGGAAACACACCCTCATTCAAACATGAACTACTAAAAATCAAACCTTGCTTTACGATTGCAGGTTTATCGTTATTTCTCTCTATTTGCCTAACTAAATTCCTACCTTCCAAGTCTAAAGGCTGTAAAAATCGACCGACAGAAATAAAATAATTGCCACCGATTTATATTATATTTCCAACCTCACGTTGGCCTTCGTTTCTACGCTGCATTCCTCAGGCAGCCGCCATAGAGCCCACGCTTCCCTTTTCTACCGTAATCACCATTGAACTTAAGTAAAGAAATTAATTTAACGCTTTATCTCTATTAAATTTTCTTCGACAGTTTTTTACTTAGGACATTTCTTAGCTCCATATTTCATTAGCCTGAAGATGCTCAACGACTGATGAAATTTATGCAATCATTCTATTTCTATACGTCAATTTTTACAGCCTTCAGACTTAGAATACAATAACTGAGTTTGGAAAATAAAAAGTATAACGAAAAAATTGTAGGCGTATAGTACTATCTGAGTTAAAAAAAAAACATATATAAGTACATAGGGGCTCGTGGAGATTCAAACCGAGAACTCAAAAATCATACGGTGCAATAATAAGGCCGAAGCTAACAGGAGGCTTCTAGCACACGAAATACTGGAGCGTTGCTCCGATTCACTAAAGCGAAATTTTAAGTTGTGTGGCTTACCGTATCGTATAAAACTCACAGTATTTACGAAATAGTTACTGCCAAAGGTAACTCAAGTTTTAGTCCCAGTTACGCCTGGAATAGTGAAAAAAAAGTCCACAGTCTTTTCATTTTTTTAAGAAAGTTTATACAGTTCCAACTAGAAGGCATTTTATACTGGAATATTAGTACTATTTCACAACCACACAACCGACACATTTTCCTGTCTTTACTCTAGTAAAAATTCCCTTACATGTCATTAGAATTATCTGATTACCTAACCCTAACCATCACAGTTAAGTAATTATGGGAAAATGTCGTTCAAATTCCTTCCAGAAAAATTAGGTGATGGGGTTCTTCAATTCTCTGCAGCATATTTCGAAGCACGTCACTGTTTTTGGTATATCATGTGTTATTCCTAATGCTACATCGTGAAATACAGTAGCTATATCATTTCCGGAACTTTTAAAATACGCTATTAGACTTTCTATTTCCAAGCTCGGAAGTACAGTGCAGGTGTCATCGATTGGCACTGTGAAGTCGACTTAAGCAAGTACCACTAGGCTCTGCTTTTCCCGAACTTCAAACATGAGCGTTGGTTTTACAACTCTGAATCGTTTCGGTTGTTCAACTCCAGTCGATTACCCTGTCGATGTATGCTGCAGCAAGACTCAAAATGGCGAAACCAACTCTTCTCTTCAAAGCTCCTGACAAGTGAAATCTTGTAGTCTCAGCTTAACTCAACTTTGTTTTGCCAATCAAAAACTACATAGTTATCGTCAAAAGTTTCCTCCCTTAAACTACACAATTTGTATATTTATTCATATGTCCCAAGATACAGTAGGCATGAAAAAATAAAAAATTCTAATCAAGATCATGTAGTCGGGTACGTTTTATTCCTATTCTCTAAAAATACCTCAAATATCATATAAATTTCCTGCTTAACTTGGGTCCATGTGCAGGCCATTTCGAAACCTGAGCATCGGAATGTAGTAGGTGTCAAGTAAGAGTTCTTCACACGACTATATTATTTTCTCAGTATGTGTACGTCTCGGAATATACTAGACGTCGATTAAAATTTCCGAGTAAATTATAATCTTATCATTTTATGTCTCAGAATAATAATAATTCGTTTATTTCTCATATGGATGCTGTGTCCAAAAAGGTGAGGGCACAGCACCTTGAGGCTTTCTTACTTAATGCTAACATAAGAATAGTACTACATAATAATATAAGAGAGAATTAAAATTTGGTCTGTTGAGAGTTCTAGGTACAATGCCTACGTACATGTTGATTATAGGATGATATTGACACTGTTTTCCGTTGATAGAAACGTTGTTACACAGGGCTAAGGCGAAAGGTCTTTTTTGTGAGTATGATACACAGCATGCAGAAGTAAATTGGGCTACAGCAAGATGTTGTGTACTAGTAAATGGCACGCTTACACGGTTTTCAAAATAGGGAGAAACGTGGAACGTGAAATTTAAAAGACATATATAGACTAACTAACCATATTCAAGAGTGAGAGAGAAACGGACATGTATGAAAAAAATGAAAAGAAAATTTAGAGTCGAAAGACATAATGCACTTAGAATAGTGGTGCACATTATGATATTAAGTTGACGCAGTAAGTGTCCTCCAGTGATACACGTACAGTTGGCGAATGCAGTGGGTGTCCAATAAAGTTTTAAAATATATATATACCCATAATTTTTATAACAGCAGCACAGACTACTGCAAGATGTCACCAACGACACCATATTCTGCTCAAAAATTGGCCTGAATAATACCGATTGCAAGAGTAAGCGGACAAATTTTCGACGCCCTGCAGATCCGGCCATAAAACTCTACGGATTTTGCGCTCAACATTTAAATTACTCGCGAAATGAAAGTGAAAGATCTGCTTACTAGCCAGCTGCTCTAAGCAGAGATTAATTCCAGCTCGTAAAACTGGGGATTGTTAGAAACAAAAGGTGGATTTTTTTATCTGACTTAAGCAGATTTCGGCATTCGGTGCAATTTGAAAAATTAATTAAAGTTTTGCAGATTTTAAGCGAAGAAGGATTTTTTATAACTGAAAGTCTGTTGTGCGATGCAGTTTATCATTTCTATTTAGTAATATATTAACAATGCTTCGTGCATCATGAAGAATGAGTGCATTTTTAGCGAGCAAAAATTAAATTTCAAAATCATAATTTTTATCTCCCTCACGATTAATTGTGACAAGCGCAAACCTGTCTTTCCAGTCCTTATTTTAATACGTCCCTCCTTCTGGTGGGTAGCACCCACCAGCTTGCACAGTCTACTTCCCCCTTCTAGTGGGCAGCACACATCTGTCTGCGGCCACCAGTCTGCACAGTCTTTAGTTCCCTCTCTCTGGAAAGGGGATTACACCCACCAGTCTGCACAGTGCACAGTCTTTAGTTCCCTCTCTCTGGGAAGAGGGACTACACCCATCAGTCTGCACAGTCTTTAGTTCCCTCTCTCTGGGAAGAGGGACTACACCCATCAGTCTGCACAGTCTTTAGTTCCCTCTCTCTGGGAAGAGGGACTACACCCATCAGTCTGTACAGAGCACAGTCTTTAGTTCCCTCTCTCTGGAAAGAGGGACTACACCCATCAGTCTGCACAGTCTTTAGTTCCCTCTCTCTGGAAAGAGGGACTACAACCATCAGTCTGCATAGTCTTTAGTTCCCTCTCTCTGGAAAGGGGATTACACCCACCAGTCTGCACAGTGCACAGTCTTTAGTTCCCTCTCTCTGGGAAGAGGGACTACACCCATCAGTCTGCACAGCCTTTAGTTCCCACTCTCTGGGAAGGGGGACTACACCCATCAGTCTGCACAGTCTTTAGTTCCCTCCTCTTGTGAGCAGCACACATCAGTCTGGAAAATTCGAGGTCGTCTGCCAACCCTCGTCTCCAAGAACAAAGCCTTCTGGTCACGCAAAGAAATACTTAACTTCAAGGGAAATAATCAAGAGGTCGCTATGACTGAGATTTAGCCGCAGCCTTGTTTTTTTAAGATAGCAATTACAGCATTAAGAGTCAACTGACGAGATAGCTGAAGAATATGGTGCACGGAACAGCATTGTTAAGTGGTTTGATTATAGTTGTGAATGATGCTTGATGGCTTACCATAGCGTAAGGCTTATCACGGAAATGGGTTCATCTTTTGTAAGATTCATCCGCAGGCCGCTCATAACCACAGCCTTCTCCACGACTTAAAAATGCACTTTGTCGGTGAAGCAGTGGCGAATTAAATTTCTTTAAGAATATTGGTAGAACAAATATTCACTTCAAATATTCTTCAGTAGCATGAATGACGTACGTTTGTAGGGGAAAAGTTCTTGTGGTTCACTTAAAACTGATTCTCAAGCAGGTAAGTTCATCACATTGCTAACCTTTTTAAAACGTGTTCTATATTTTTTCTGCCAGTGTCTGTCAAAAGTTCTCTTCATGTATGCGTTGCTAATTTGCTTGACACTTCTGAACTTTTAACCGCATGTTACAAACTTAGGCTGAGATATTTTGCTTTAAGCGCTCTTATTATTATTATTATTATTATTATTATTATTATTATTATTATTATTTTTATTATTATTATTATTATTAAAACTTCACGCTTGGGCTCCCACGGACTAAGTAATGATCAAATATGAGGCTGCCACAGTTCCATGTTAGGATTACCTCTGCGAGATCGTGTTAATTGAGAACAAAATTTAGATGAATTTGTAGTGAGCTAGATTGTGAGAAACTATGGAGATCTTATATTCAGAGAATGCAAGGCGTAGCTTTGTGAAGCAGATAGACACCAGGTTTTTGAAGGCTGTTTGTGAAGCAGCTATATGTACATCAGCTTTGTGAAGGCTGCTTTCAGAAGCCTTCTTTATGAAGGCTGTGTGCAGACCTGTGTAAAGGCTATTTGTAAAGGGTACAGTGAATAGATGAGTAAAGGGTTTTTTTAGGAACACATGGAGCCGTTGTATGAAGCCTGTACATATGTGAAAGCTACTTGGAAAGGATACATGCGTAGACCAGCTATGTCTAGGCTGTTTGGGAAGATACATAAAACAGATGTGCGAAGGACAGTTCACTGTAAATTCATCTCAGATAAATTCATCTTCTGCTAAATTCATCAAATGATAAATTCATCGCCTGGTGCATATATCGAATGATAAATTCATTGCCTAGTGAATATATCGTATGGTGAATTCATCGCCCGCTAGATCAATCACCTGGCAAATTCATCGCATCGAATCTTACTGTTTGGTACGTTAATCGATATAAACATTCATAGAAACTAATCTCTCTTCATACATTTGTCACCTACATATATTAGCATATATATTAACTATGACTATAAACTGCATGAATTTCAGCACATAATAAATCGCTGTAAAAGGAGTGGTAAAGTTAGGGTAGCTTAGGAAGTTTAGGGTAACTGCAGTAGGTACTCGCTCCAAGTAGCTTTATATAGCTTCGTGAGATAGAAGACAGGGCAAGAATCAGGGAACTTTTGAAAATCCTCTGAGAGATTTTTTTGTTAACTTTTTTGGCTACAGTTTGTAATTGGCCTGCTATTTATTGTTCAATATAACCCCATTTTAACAAGTACAGTCGTGTATTCTTACAAGTGTTTCTTTACTTTCACACCTTACTTCATTCCCAAGAATTTCGCTCTTGTTTACTAGTAGGTTCATCTGTTATTCACAATTTAGCAGTTACAGCTTGCATAAATTGTTACATTTTTGAGTCATTAATTTAATAGTAAATAAATATGATAAAGTTGGATTATTATTTCTTGTACTTTTAAATAGCATTAGAGGAATGATTCAGATACAACTGTCAAATACAACTGTATTTTAAATGCGCTGATGCTCTAACGTGAGTAAAAGGCAGACCTCTGTTATTGTTTCTCGTCCGTTTGAAAACCCGTGTCGTAGTTAGGAAGGCTTCAACTAACGCGTAAACCATTTATTCATGTCTTACTAAGATTCATATTTTTAGAGTTTATATGGTAACTTGATGAATATTAGTACGTAATAAATTATTCACAAGTGCTTCAAATTTCGAAATCTCAACCTTTTTTTACTTGAATATATAATATTTTCTTAGAAATTCGAATTTGTAAGTGAAATTAGCTGTAGGTAGCTACAATTTAATGAAATGCGCATAAAGTGCAGTGTATAACGAAAATATACAAAGTAAAGCATTGAATTTACTACGTTGAATTTACGGGGAAAATTATTACCAGCCAATGAATATACCAAGTGATGAATTTGCTATTCGATTAATTTCCCGTTCGCTGAATTTACCCGGCGATGAATTTACCCTGATGAATTTAGAAGTTCCCGCGAAAGACATATAGCAACTATGTGAAAGCGGTCTCCGAAGAATAAATAGAGCAGCTATGCTTGCAATGTTTGTCAGCTAATCCTATCAAATTAACCCCATCGTAGCACATACAAGTCCAATACAGTCGACAGCTCGTATTGTATTAACGGGTGGGTTAAAGAAACCAACAAGTGTATTATTTTCTCATTGAAATAATGCAAGTATTGGTCAATGTAATCAACGCGTTTTAAGCGTGTGTAGACGAACTGCTACGCCCAGTAAGAGAATGGCTATGAAAAATATAAAAAGGATATCGAAACTCTTTGAAAAGCCAAGTTTTAGTAGCAGCATTAGTTGGTTTTGTCTGAAAGTGAGCCATAACTGAGTCACTGCATCCCCAAAAAGGGACTTTTATATTCCGAGAAAATAAACAATATTCAGGAGACCCGTATCAGTTACCGATAATTTAAGGCGACCTGTTTTTGAAAAACTTATGATTCACATTTGGTGCCAGCTGATACCGCTTGTATAACCTTAGCAATTTCCCAGAACATTTTCTTAGCATTAACTAGTGCCCTGCCGGAAACTCACAGCCAGCACCACTGCGCAACCTCTCACGACCGCGCTCTGACAGACACTGCGCCCCGACCAGTCACTTTACGCGCGGACACACAAGTTGACCCCATACTGTCACCTTTAAGGCCTTGCTTTCTCGTCACTACAGCGAACGGTAAAAATAGCACCATATCACTAGACAAAAAGTTAAAGGCGAGGACCTGTTTGCAAGAGAATTATTGAAATCCCCTTTTGGTATCGGCTTCAGCATGTAACCATGGAAACATCCCGGAGTATGTGCTTTATATTGGAAATAAAGTTGGTGAACGTGGGATTTTGAGTAGTTCCGTGGGCTGGGTTATATAGCAGGGAAACAACAGATTCTTTACATTTTACTTGGGAAACAAAAGAGGTCATGGAATTTATTGAGTACGTGCCGTGTGGAGCTGTAGATTTAGTGGGATTTATAGAACATTTAACCCCGGAAACAGCAGGCTTAGTAGAATTTGTTGAATGCTTCCATCTGGAACCGAAGGCTTAATGGAAATTTTTGATTACTTAACGTCGGGAATCGCAGGCTTAGCGGACTGTGTTGAGTATTTCCCCCTAGGCTCGCAGGCAAAACTTTTTTCAATATTTAACATCTGAAACCAAACGTGTAACAAACTATGTTAGATATCAACGTCTGAATCACATCTTTGATGGGATTCCGTATTATGCTTAGCGTCAGGAACTTGTGGCTATCAACTGCTGGGAACCATACTTTTAATTGAATTTGTTTAATAGTTTAAGCTTGGAACAACATGTACAATGAAAGTTGTATAATACAGTAGAACTTCTACAATGTAGACAGGGATGTTGTCTCAATTGCGGGAACAGTCTCAGCTTCGAGACGGCACGTTCCGCAGCATCGTCGTTTCCCCCTACATTCGTAAATCAATTTCCTAGGCAAAGACTACAGGAAATCGAGAAGTTGTACAGTTGACTACAGTATATGTACTGCCAATTACGTTTTACTGCACGTTTTTGCTAGTCATCATCCGCTAGTACTACAGTGCACAGCACATGGTGTTGTTTACGGTCTAAGTTTCTGGATTTTTTCTGTTTCGGAATCTCCTCTTCAGACGTTTCCCCTGTTTTATGGGGCTCTGTTCGAGGAGTTCTAATGTATACTACCGTAGAAATGGAGCATATTCAATGATAGTGTTTGATCAATTTAATACATACATATATATATATATAATTATATATATATCTAAAACCTCTGGAGGCGAGTAGATGCAGCAATATATGCTAAATAACAATTCAATGCACGATCCCCAAATTTGCTGCAGTATATCAATTATTCAGCGTTTCAAATAGCAAAATTGCTTTTGTTTATTGATTACCATTGTAGTTTGGATTGCGTATGATGAAGCATCTATGCGCTTGGAATCATCATTTATTTACACAGTAAGCCATTTCTTCTCATAAACATCACGAGATTGAAAGGCAACAGCACTGATAAATTCATCATCATCTAATAAACTCACCGCCGTGTAAAATCAGTGCCTGGACTACTTCATCTTTCCGTAAGTTCTTCATCTAGTAATTAAGATTAAGTGCTGTGCAAATGCAATCTGAAGATGAATGTACGAGGCAACAAATTTACCAGGAGCTTAGTTCACCAGGCGACGAAAATACTGGGCAATAAATTCACCAGGCGACGAAATTACAGGGTGATTTATTTATCCACTATGCACTCCTTAGACGATGAATTAACACAGCGATGAATTTGCCAAACGATTGATTAATTTCTCCGCGATAAATTCACCAGGCGATCAACTAACATGTTTACAAGCAAATTTCTGATGCTCAAATTAAGATCATTTAATTGCGGGAAAACACCCTCTCTATTCCGCTCAGTTACAACTCTACAAACACACCATTACAGTTTCAGATAATGCATAAAAACAGCTTCCCTATCCCGTACAGTTGAGAGTTTACAGACACGTTGCGCTCTTTCTATTAAAAATCTCATAATTGCATGACAGCGGCATCACCAAAAGCAACACAGGCGTGGGATTACAATTTGCATATGCATATCTTGCAGCTCCTCTACGCACAAACACAAGCAACTGTAGGAGGGAAGGAAAATATCTCAACTAACTGCCTTCGCCGCCGCCTCCATCTTCTTCTTACTCTTCTTGCTTATGTTGCCAAATCCGACGTGGCTGAGTGACTGCAGACAAATTGCTATCCGAGACAAAGGAGCGCTTTTAAGCTTAGACAAGTCGCTCGCAACCGTAGTAATAGTGGAGTCTCTTCGTGGAAACTTAGCTGCAATAGAATAAGTGAAAAGTTTGGCGCGATTCCCGTAGATTTTCTCGGTGCTTAGAATTGGCTTTCTATCTAAATTGGTACAGTAATTTGAAAGTTATAGCAAACTGAGGTAATTCAGTTAAAGAAGTAATAGCGACTACCGTCGAGAATCTTTTACTTAAATAGAAGCACTGCTAGCGCTGTCGCTGAGTTTTTTTTTTTTTGTTAAGTCGGAGTCTTGGAAAATAAATAACAATTGAAGACTGTTTCTAAACCAATCCAGAGCTCTCGTTGCGATAACACTCGAGTTTCTTTTTAGCAAAGTTGAGAGAAATGAAAGTCGTTGGATATTTGGTGAGAGTGAGAAAGAACCCGGATGGAAAAGTTAACGCTACCCAAACTTGGCTCGAAAATAAAAATGCAGCTAAATGTTTGTGGAGGTCACCCATGCATTTTCCAAAACTTACTTTTTCTTACTTAAATAGGTCATAATGGCTGAAAAAATATTAAAAAGCACAGTACCATTGCCCCATTTTTCAGTTTTTAGTTATTTCTCTCATTAAATTGGCTCTATAATTTTGATTTTTCTGTGAGTTTAAAGAATCGTATTTTATCAGCAAGGGTCGATTATTTTAAAACGTAAACTATGCAGAACCGTCAAGTGTTTCATACGATCACCGTAGACTTTTATCATTGCCCTGGTCAGGGTTCCAATTAGGTAGGGTGACACAGTTTTACGAATGATACTCTGGAGAAAGTATGAATCTGGCAACAGAAAGATGCCACCATGAACTGCTACTGGAAATGTTAAATGTTAATAGAATCGGAGTAGAACTTAAACACCTCACATTGATTGTTGGTTTCCATTGTAGATTTCAACAATTTGTTATCGGTAATTTTTCAACATTTTTCCTAAATATCTATATTATAATTCTGCTTGCTCCTCCGTTAGTTAGTTCGTTAGTTACTTAATGCGACCGTGACACTTTCATCGGTATTAGATAGAGGGAGATTAGGGTACCTCTGAAGTATCCAGGATACCACCTGAGAATGGATCAATAGGAGAATAAGAAGTCAAGTTAAACTTTAGCTGCTGCTGCTGCTCGCAGGTCTGAGGCAGAAAATTCACTGCCTGGCTTGAACAATTCCCACCCTTTGCATGCATGCTACGGGTCCGAGGGCATCATATTAAAGCTAGTCTTTTGTTCTGTAAAATTTCCACAGGTTTCTTCAATATCAGATAGGGGAAAATCAGGATGATATGGGTCTGAAATATCATTGAAGAACAGTGCTTTTGTTAAGTGGAATTTCCGTACCTAGGTTTCAGCTAGTCTTACGCTTGTTGTAACACGCAATTAACGTTGACTGTTTAAGATAACGAGGAATCTTTAATTCTGTCGCAGTATCTTACACTTATCGCTATCTCCCTTAACACAGATGACGTTGACCGATCATAAGCAACAAGGAAGCACTATTTCTCTTCTAAATATTTCACAATGTATCACTCACCGGCATGACACGATTGAATAATTTTTATAGTTCTCAACAAGCTGAGCAACTTCGCTCATTACCGCCGACTTTGCTTATGTCTGCAGGCACCAACTTTTAAACTTTGATCGCTTCCATTATTTCATACTGAGAGCTTTTGAGGTTTTTTGGTGGATGTTTTACGACTGATTTTGAAGCTCCCAGAGTAAGGACGGGAAATATTTTTCTCTAAAAGTTAACGGCACGTTTAATTAAGGGGACATTTTTATGGTTTCATGTCCTTTGCGAAGTATTTTAGACGCGAAGTTTTGAAAACTGCACCATATTTTCAGAGCTGGAGCGAGCTAACGATGCCATCATATGAAAAACAAAAACTTTATCTCTCATCCAAATTCGGTTGGCCCTACGTATTGAGAAAATTATTTGAATGAAAAACTAAATTTTAATGTGAATACGTTTCAATCGGTGTCCGGATATATGTAAACCACCTAAGATTCAGGTATAATATACGATACATATGTTCCTATAGGGTTAAGTGACTAACCTGGGATTCGGGTATAATATATGATGTGCCTACAGAGTTAGGTTAGGTACCCATTCCAGTTGAACCATATGTATTGTATCCTAACCTAACGTATTCTTAACCATACGGTAACGTATTCTAAGCTAATCTAAACAAATCTAACGCAACGAAACCTAACCAAACGTAGTACCTGATCTAAGACACACTATCAGATAGACCGCAAACTACACCAGGACCTTCATATCTTATAACATTATTATTTACGCACATCAGAGGTGTGTTGTAATCACCATTTTTGGGTTACCGGTGCTACACCAGTGACCCCGCCAGTAGAAAATTGTGTGGCAATCATAACCCAAACTCGAAAATTGCCCACGGGTTATGGCGACGAGACACTCTAGTCAAAAGAACGAGTATCGTCATCTTTTCATCCGAATGCGTTAATGTGCCCATTTCAACAGCTCACACTTGCAAAGAATTTGGAATTATAAATCCTTCCAGATATGAGATGTCCTAAAATTGACTGACATCACTTGCGGAGCAAACTGCACTGATGGTTAACATTTTCACACTACTTCTTGGCGATCTCAAAGCTACGTTTACGAGAGTTCAACATAACGTTTCAACGAAAAGATGACTGCAGGTACTCGTTCCTTTGACTAGCGTGTGTCAACGCCATAAGTAGGGGTGGTTATAGGCTGCTATCGGCAACGAAAATTGTTACGTAGGCACCAGGCTTTAGTGAACACGACTGTGCGTCTGACAAAAAAAAAGTTACTGAAATGTTAGAAGTTGATAGTGAGGTTTGGGACATCTCTTTAAACTTGGAGTAGATTAGAATGAATAGAATTTTGGGCTTATAATTTGTTCGGTTCAAACGGATGCAGAAACGCAGTCGGTCGCGAAGCTGAGAAAATTGGTTTATGTAACTTCCCGCCAATTGGCCAGTAGGCAGTTCCCAAAAGGTAATGATTATATTCTACGCAAATTCATAAATCCACTATATAATAAAACACAATTGTTGGTCGCTTGCTTGCTTGCTCCCTCGCTCCATTGCTTGCTCCCTTGCTTGCTCCAATGTGGGTCCATCTCTCCGTCACGCAGTTAAGAGTTTAATTGGAGAAAATTCATGTACTGAAAAACAAGTTGCGATACCATACAATTTCAGCGCTTGTAGTACCGGTGACAAATATAGCTCTGGATCTTCGGCCTCTGGATCCCGGGCTCTGGATCACCAGCCTCTGGATCCTTAGCTTTTGGATCCATGCTTTTATTGCTGAATGATATCGTGGTAGTTGAATCTTCAAGCTGAGCAGATGCCTTTTTATATTGAATTTACATCGCAGGCAAATTTCGATACTGGAGGTTCAACAATCAGTTGGTATCCAAAATACGGTGAGCCCTGGGCATATCCAGTGAATTCTTTTGATTGATCTATATTTTCTTAGGGCAGCTTAACGTTTGATCAATTCCAAGCTGATATTCGCGCCTTATCTTGCAGGGGGATATTTGCAATCGCAAAACTCTTGGTTGTAAAATATCTGCGAGATCCACCAGTAATATAGTGTCTAGATATGTTGTGCATGTACAGGGTGACTTAGGGCGCGGGCACGCCTACGTAAAAGTTGCATTGCCACGCAAATCTGAGTCTGATTGGACATTACTATGCCACTAACATGAATATCTAAGGTTTGGGTCGTTTCTGGCAGTCTGTACGTTGTAACAAGCAGTAATGGCCAAGCTTCGGAAATATGTACTCCTACTTTTAAGTTAGTTTAAAGTTGCAATGACGCATAGTTTTAGCTTGACTTTCAAACGCTATTAGTTGAAGTCAAGGCAGCATGACGGCCAAAGCGAAAAGTTAAGTGGCTGATCAATTATTACGATAGTGAGCCCACACTATTAGGGATGGACTTATAACGAGTTGGAAGACCGAAGCGCTTCAACTTCTTGGAACAGATGTTTCTGTGCGCATGATAACGGTTGAATCTATTAAGACTCATCGATTGCGAAATGTATGTACAGTTGTGAAATAAAACTAAATAGTAATTCAAAGACAGTCTAAAGTGAGCACGAGGCCCTCGCTGTAGTGGAATGGCTGCCGCGGCTCGGAGTTTAAGCAGTTTTTTTGTGAAGATAATAATATTAGATAAGTCAAAGCTGCATATACAGCAGCGCAAGGGCAAGGATAGGAAGCAACATTGCCATGTTTCGACTCTCGTGTGCAGCGCACTTGAGGTTTGACGTAGTTCATTAGGATTAAGGAACAGGCTCTATTTATCGATAGGTTAGGTTGAGAAGCTGCATGCATTAGGTCGCCTAAAGAGAGTTATAATAGCGTAGGTTAGGATTGGTTCATGATAAAAAATTACGACATTAACTAACCGACTGTGTAATTTCCACGTGCCCCGCTAGTTAATATAATAGCGTTATCAGGGGGAAAATATCAGAGGCGCGGGATTATTTGAGCTACGCTCCCATGACATGGGCCACATAAGTAGAATGGAATGTATTTAGTAGTTTTTAATTTGATATATCAAATACATTGTCCTTAAACACAGCAAATTGTATTTAAACACAGTATTTACTTTCACGTTTTCAAATGTATTTGCAAATACATTTTCAAACTAGAGCACTCTGAGAGAGCATACGTACGCTAACAAAGGCAACTTTAACGAAAACCTCAAATTGTTTCTGAAATCATGATTTTCTTTGTATCAACACCAAAATTTATTCATTTGTGCCTTTTGAGAGCATTAACAGTTACTGTGATTTTTTTGAAGATCGTTTCATAACTTTCTGAGTTATATTGCTAACAAACATTAGGACAAACATAGGTCAAACGCACATACGCACCGACCGATAATCACCAATATTTAATCAACTTAATCAATTATATTTTTTAACATTACTAACAACTCCCGTAAATTTCATATAGATCCATTCATAGCTTTTTGAGTTATCGTGCTAACAAGCATAAAATCAATCACAGTGACAAACAAACAGATTATCACAAAAGTTTTGTCATTTACTCTGCGTAATATACCTAACAACTCGTGCAAGTTTCAGAAAAATCCGTCTATAATTTTTCAAGTTATGGCGACGAGAAAAATAAAGCAGACAAATGGATGGATGGACGGATCTTCACCGAAAAGTTCAAAAGTTAATCATCTGTTCCTCCTAACATACCTGACAATCCCTGTAAATTTAGTTGAAATCCGTAATTAACTTTTTGACTTGATGACAGACCGACAGAGAAACAAACACGACGAAAACATAACCTCCTTGGCGAAGTTGGCAGAGGTAATTACCAAATGTATTTAAATACTGCCCATCACTGGTCAGGGTAGAAATGGGCGGTTAAATGGGGTTGTCATTGAGCCAAATTTTTGTTATTGGAAAAAGTCGTAAGATGAAAAGCTGGTGGCTTTAGAGCACAAACGTGTCTTTTCCAAGATCTATATGAGCAGGCATGTTCTGTGAATTCATAAGTAACGGCAATCTTCTCGGCTGCTTTCTTTTTTTTTCCGGTGTACCGTTGTTGTAGGATAAATTTTGTCAATCTCTTCGCATTTCCACATTTTTAACCCTATTTGGACCATTCAAGCGCCAAAATGCGTTTGTTGCAAAACTGCGTGAGCTCATAGTTCAGTTATAAGCCTAGTATTATCATGCGTTGAATTTGGCCTGGTTCTCTAATCCTATACTGTGGTAGTTTCAATTGTTGAACGGACAAACCTAACGACTGTCTTGAGTGCCTCCTCGAAGGCTGCCCTGAGTGCATGCTCCGCGGGGAATGTTGCAGCTGGCTGCAATTCCTGCTGAAATGGTTAGTTTTGTACAGTTACGTACGTTCTCTACCTATTTATCCCCCTTTCTGTTCCGTGAGGTGGACCGTTGATCGAGATAACTGATCTCGTACGTGGGGCACCTTTAGTCTCTCTCGTGTGGTAGGCCATGAAAGAGGCCCCACTCGAGTGTCTTTCTCTATTCTTTGCGCCTTTCTCCTGCCAATAGTAGTGCCTTGTGCCAACTTCTACTACATGTATAGGGCGGAGGAGAGCCGATGTCGAGATAGGATATTCCTAATTGCGCCTCCTAGCCGACTAGTATCACTGTGCGGATCGCCCTTTGACGGAAATAATAATCCACTTGATGAAAGCAGTCATATTATGAGATATAAATACATAATTTCAAATTTACATGTTTGTACTAACAGTTCATCATTCGTAGGCCTGCCTTGTTTAACATCAAATGCCTGCCCTGCAGAAAGTGGTACAGCATATCCTCTTCCCTGGCCTGCTAACAGTTCATCATTCGCAGGCATGCCTTGTTTGACATCAGATGCCTGCCCTGCAGAAAGTGGAACAGCATANGTATGTACCGCCATACCTATTGGATGAAATTGTATGTAATAGTATTTAGGCAATCAGGTGAAATAGTATTAAGCCATGTAGATCTTTCCTCGGGAAGCAATAACTGCATTTTCCATTTACCTTACTTAAGTTGAACAAGCTGTAATATTAGTAGAAACATGATTATATTTTATTTTGCTTCTCGTGCGAGGGTGATTGTTAGGTAGCACCAGGAAGCTAAGAATGCAACGGGAGGACTCGATAGGACTGAAATAAAACATAGCCGTGACCGCACGTAGCAAATTTACATCACATCGACGAGTTTAGGTGTGGGACCTCAGGCCTTCGTATATTGTTTTCTTCAATATATCACCGTATTTTTTCGATTAATGTCATTCAATCTCCGGCTCATGACTGACCAGTTACTTGAGCTGCAAAATACTGAAAAATGTTGTCGCCAAGTACAGAAAGTTGGAGCAAAAGGCTAACTGTGTCTTCTCTCGCGTTCAGAATTGGCTATATTGATGCTTATATTTGTTAGTAAGGAATATATATGTTCTGTGAACTGAATATGAAGTGTAAATAGGGCTTTGATCAAGAAAAAGAAGTTAAATCAGGTCGCCGAAAGGGAACAAATGCGGCGCTTGTACTGTGAAAGTTTCCACCAGCATGCACTGCGGTTTTCTATAGATAACTGCTATATTAGTATATATTATCTAAGTTATTATTACGCTAGAGATTAATTTTGCAATTTAAGACATTTGTTCTGGTTAAAATAGTAAAAATACTCCTAGGCTGCTCAACCATAGATTCGTCGATGATGACGTCACTTTTTGGTGCTAATTTTTCGTGAGTTCTCCCGTTACGCTACTTGCTTCGTGGGGTAGATGTAACTTACGAACGCGGCCGCGAGCGCGGCCCTCAGCGCAGCTCTTTTCGGCAGTGACCGTTGGTGTAGGATAAATTTTGCCAATCTCTTCGCATTTCCACATTTTTCAACCGATTTAGACCATTCAAGCGCCATAATGCGTCTCTATGACTCGGCCTTCCGACCAGGTATATATGCGTTTCATTTGACCCAATTAAGTCCCATTTGTCTAACTTGGATCATTTGTACCAAATTTTGTCACCCTCTAATTTTGTATTTTTCGATCGATTGAAGTCGTTTTTGCGCCAAACAACTTTTCCTGGCGTTATCTAGTGCTAAAAGGGCCATTTAGTCCCCTAGCTTTCAATTTGTTCCATCGGCACAAATTGCCCTCCGGCGGCCCCACCTCTAATTTTTGCAATTTTCCCTCAAATTACACCATTTTAACCTCAAATCACTCTTTTGAACGTAGTCTAATGTCATCCGGGTCATTTAGGACCGCAGCGCCTCATTTGTTCCAATGGCACAATTTGTTCCATTACCAGAATCACACACCTCAATTTCTGTCCGATTTCAGCCATTCTAACGCGAAAACACTTCAATTACCATAACCTAGACTAATCAGCATTACATACGACTATAGCACCACATTTGTCCCCATGGGACAGCTTCTGCCAATTTTGTCCCCGTCACTTCATTCAGTTCCAAGATAAATCTCGACAATCTCTTCGCATTTCCACATTTTTTATCCGATTTCGACTATTCAACCGCCAAAATGCGTCTCTATGACCCAGCCTTCCGACCAGGTATATATGCGCTTCATTTGACCCAATTAAGTCCCATTTGTCCCATGGGGACCGTTTGTCCCAAATTTTACCCCCCTCTATTTTTTCTATTTTTAACTTGATTGAAGCCGTTTTTGCGACAAAGAACTTTTCCTAACGTTACCTTGGGTCATAAGTACCATTTGGTCCCGTACCTTCCAATTTGTCCCATAGGGACAAGTTCCCCCCCCCCCCCCCCCCCCCCCCCCCCCCCNCCCCCCCCCCCCCTCCCCGTGGTCCAACCTCTAATTTTTGCCATTTTTTCAATTTCCGCCATTGTAACCTCAAATGACTCCTTTTAACATAATCTAGTGTCATCCGGGTCACTTGGGATCGTAGCGCCTCATTTGTCCCAATAGGACAATTTGCCCCATTTTGAAAATTGCCCACTGCAATTTTCTATCATTTTCGTCCGACTTCAGCTGTTCTAACGCGCAATCACTTCCATAACCATAGTCTAGTTTAATTAGCATCAATTAAGACGTTAACACCACATGGTCTTCATGGGATCGCTTTTGGCCCTTTTGCCCCCATCAGTTATAGGAGAAGTCTTGCCAATCTCTTTCAATTTGCCTCCCGCTCCTCCAACTCAAATTTTTTGCAAGTTCCCTTCAATTTCCTTCATTGTGACTATGACGGGAGTGAACTTATTGAATTTTTGTATTTTCAAATTCATGTAATTCTCGACAAGATTGAACCCTAAAAGCGCAAAAAAATAGTCATCCCCGTACGGGTCCGTCTTTCGTCGTCGACAAATATTTCCCGATGGAGTGCCATTTGTCGTAAGTGGACATACAATAAAGACGGCAATGTTTCGCATAGCGACTGCCATTAAATCTAAAGTACTAAGGCAATCTCTCCTGAATTTCTGGCGTTAGTGTTTGTTTCGTCGTTTTGAATGGATTAATACTTGTTAAACTTTCGAGAGGGCAGAAACTCCCAAGAGTGTGATATTATGCATTTTCCATTACTATCACAATCCAAATACTTCTTATACTGTAATATGTTTAAAGGGGTGAAAATAACGCTTTTGTTTGATATTCCTGCAAGCTATGCCTAATGAGTTAGGCTGCTCGCCGTGTCTCTCTGTTTTTTTTCGAATTATATTTTCCGCCTGCTTAAAAAAAATAATAAACATTTCCATTTTCCATTTCTTTCAGCGTACTTCACCTAAATTGTTTCAAAATGAAGTTTTGGATTAGCAAGTTTAAGGCAGTTTTTTTTCTGCATGAGAAAAAATAGGAATCGTCTGCGTCATCTCGCTATGTTCATTGAGTTCAGTTGAAGATTTTCAGAACTCCTTAGAAGTGAAATACCATGAATATACTGGTCCCATAATTTTTTCCTATTAATTCACAGATTTCCCAAATCCCAAAATAATTTGACACAAAGCTTTTTTTCATTTCTCCAAACAAGGAGCGTTAATCGATTTTCATAAAAATATTTTGACTGCAGTCCCACTTCTAAGAAAATTAATTCTTAATGTGACATTTGTCCTTCATCTCCCTATCTCAAAAAGTATTCGCATTGGTACTGCGGTTAGAAGCGCTGTCTCGCTCATTCTCTGTAGTTCAAACGCTTGGTTCCTAGCCAGAGGCGAAATGATCTTGCTAAAGTTGTGACGGAAACGGTATATTATCATTCGAAGAATATTGAGATGCCGCTGAGCCGTAACCATGAAGGTAGTTGCCGGGTTTAATCTGTCATTTCAGGCTTCCGTCTCTGACGTCATAGCTTCAACGGCACTCCATTGAGCCCTTACACAACATTGATATGCAACCCCGATCACTAATGTTTCTTGCTGGCTTCTTAATTCAGTGCCTTGATGTCCCTGCTGGATTTCTTCCACGCTTCATAACCTCTACAGTGAAAGCATTGGAAGTGAAAGTGCTAGGTATATATAATTTTATTAACTTGTAGTCGAAGCCAACATGATATGTTTGACTTCATTTTTCGTATAAACTTCGAGTATCTTCAAAATTATTATTCCTGAAATAGGTTTACAATATGTGTTGGACTCAATTTTTAGCCTACGCGAGGTAATACATGCTGTTTCCTCCTATCTCTACTATGATGATTCAGGTAATGTGTATCCTATCAAGATATTTTTAGTCGTAGCATGAAAAATTGTCCAATGCGGAGTAATAATAACCGTAGTCGCCTATGCCATATTTCAAGCTTATGACAGGATTATGAGGAAATGATGCGTCTTCAATAAAAACGACAAAGATAAGTTCATGAGGTATTCGCGACAGCAGCGTTAGTTTTGCCGCTCTGAATCGTGTTACAGAAGTTAAAAGAAACCCTATTACTCTAAGGACCGCAGCATTTAACTTAAAGATATAGATTACCTTTAACTTAATTTTCAGGTCACCATAAGGTGAATTCAAGTCAGGGCCCCTATTGGGGCGATACTTTGGGGAAACAGATCCAGTTAAGGAAATCGTTCCAATTTTTGTCA
>LQNS02278089.1:16694283-16706424 GCA_001587735.2 Parhyale hawaiensis | reverse complement strand
CTCTTGTCGACTTGCTGACTGTGCTGTAGTTTGTTTGTAATAGTGATTCCTAAGTCACGTTGTTGGGTGACAGTAGCCAATTCCGTCCCATTCATTTTCAGTGGGGTGGAAGAGTTCTCCAGCCCTACGTGCATTACTAAGCATTTGTTGACATTAAAGTTCATGTGCCACGTTGAGCTCCATTCCATGAGGTGGTCAAGGTCTCGTTGGAGCTTGGCTCTTTTCGTTGTAGGATGACATAGTTTTGTATCATCCGCAAATTTACAGATTTTACTACGGATGTTAAGATCGAGATCATTGATGTAAATTGAGAACGGAAGTGGGCCAAGCACGCTATCTTGTGGAACCCTTGAGGAAACCTGTGTCCAGTCGCTCGACTCTCCTACAAGCTTCACTTGCTGCTGCCGACCCGTAAGCCATGCCTTGATCCATCGTCAGTAGTCACCCTGAATGCCATGGGCTTCCAATTTTTTCATTAGCCGGTGATGGGGGACTCTATCAAAAGCCTTTTGGAAGTCTAGATACACAAGGTCGACACCCTTTCATTCATCTATTATATCTGTAACTTTTGAGAAAAAGTCCAGAGTGTTAGATGCCACATTTGTCAGTTTAGTTGGTGCTTCTTGCCCTGGACTGTTGTGCTTTGAAATTCAATGCCGGCATCGGCTTTCGGTAGTGTTGGCCTTCAGGCGTTTAAGTCAGCTGCTAATTACTTTTTGCTGGATTTTTCTCCAGCAGCGTTTCGGGCTTCCCGGTGTTGCATAATGCGTAATTTGGGTTGTACTACATATCCGTGGTGGTCCGATGGTGAAGTTTTAATAATAATAATAATAATAGACACCTCAGCGAGGTGAGCATCAAGCGGGGCATCTTCCAAGGCAACTCCCTATCTCCACTGCTCTTTGTCCTGACCATGATCCCCCTCTCCGAGACCCTGAACAAGGCCAGCCAGGGCTCCAACTACAGTCGTACCATGAAGCTCAACCACCTGCTCTACATGGACGACCTGAAGCTGTACGCAAAATCAAAGGATCAGGTAGAACAGCTCCTCATCATAGTCCATCAATACTCTGATGACATCAAAATGCAGTTCGGCATCAGTAAGTGCGGAGTCCTTAACATCGAAAGAGGAGAGGTTACTGCGTCCGAGGGAATCACCATCGAAGAAGGTACCATCAAGGATATCGAGGAGACAGGTTACAAGTACCTGGGTGTCATGGAGTATAACACCATTCTCCACAGAGCGATGAAAATTCCATTCGGAAGGAGTACCTCACCCGACTCTGGCTCATCCTGAAATTACACCTCAATGGGGGCAACACCATCAAGGCCATCAACACCTGGGCCGTCCCCGTAGTTCGTTACTCTGCTGGCATTATTAACTGGGCCAAAAAGGACTGCACCGACATGGAGATCAAGACTCGAAAGGTCATGAACATCTATCGAACTCGGCACCCAAGATCGTGCGTAGACAGACTTTCCATAAACAGAAGAGAGGGGGGCCATGGCCTCATCAGCGTCGAGGACTGCGTCGAAGCGGAAAAACGCGCTCTCTCCCAACACTTCAGAGAGAGCGACGACCCGTGGGCACGCTGCTTAGTCGAGGCACAGTTGCTGAAAGAGACCGAAACAGCTGACCAGTTCAAACAACGACGACGCCTCGATCGAACTAACAAATGGAAGAGCATGAAGATGTCCGGCCAGTACCTCGAAGCTGTTCAGGACAAAATTGTCCCTGACTCATGGAACTGGCTTCTGAGGGGCGAGCTGAAACGGGAAAATAAAGGCACCATCCTGGCAGCTCAAGAGCAAGCCCTCAGAACCAGGTACATCTGAAACCAGATCGACAAGAGAAACGTCCCTAGTACCTGTAGAATTTGCAGGAGCTCGGATGAAACCATCAACCACGTGATAAGCGACTGCGGAGTACTGGCGCAAAAAAGGTACAAGCGCAGGCACGATAAAGTGGCTCAATACCTCCACTGGACCCTTCTGCGGTTCCATAACTTCCCGGTTAGTGAGAGGTGGTACGAGCACGAACCCGCGCCCGTGGTTGAAAACAAAGCCGTGCAAATCTACTGGGACAAGCGGATGGAAACTGATCGAGTACTTCACGCCAACCGACCGGACATCGTCGTGAAAGACAAACAGGAGAATTCGGCCATACTGATCGACGTCTCAATCCCCTTCGACTCCAGAATCATCGACAAGAAAACGGAGAAGAAGAAAAAGTACCGTGACCTTGCCATCGAACTCCAGAGACTGTGGCAGATGAAGGTCGACGTCGTTCCAGTGGTCTTCCGAGCTCTAGGGGCAACGTCCAAGAATCTCAAGACTGCCCTGCGCGAGCTGAAGTGCGGCCACCTCCGCCCAGGAACCCTTCAGAAAAGCGCTCTGCATTGAACAGCGCACATCTTTCGCAAAGTGCTTTGAGCCTTAGGTCGCTGGATGTGACCCGGCGCCGGAGTGTGGAGTTAAACATCGCTCAACCGATTGAATTGGGTCGTGAAATTCCCTCAATAATAATTACAGGAACATTGCACACGAACGACATAATTCTATGATTCTAGAGGTAAGAAATCACCGGAACAAGAACCAGGCTTACCGCGACATTGGAGTTTACACGCACTCTACAGGGAAGGTGCTGGCTCGATTATTTTTTACGATGCATTACCGACAATGTGCACGATATGGAACTGAAAACTTAAAATATTATACATGTTCGAAAGTAGTACTCTAAACACTGTGGCACTAACACTAAGATGGATTTATAACAATTACTCTTGACACCAAATGGACCGACTTTTACTATTTTTGAGCCCAGACTCAGCAATACGGGTTGTAGAAGACTTGTGGCTATCTAGAGGCTTCTCGAAAGCTTACAAGCTGAAACTTTAAGCCAAAACTTATGCTCCTGTGAGTTAAACCTCTGCGGCTTGAATTTACAGCTACATTACGTACGAATAATATTAAGTTTTACGGAACGAATTCATTTTGCGATAGCGTAGAGGGTTAAAAAAAGCCTCGTAATTACGAGACAAGTTAATGGCAATTTATGGTTTTACTGCCTTGCGGCCCTGCTGAAATATTATATAACTATTTCAGTAACATTGTGGGCCGCATTGCAGTTGACTCTAAAACCTACAGTAAATGGATAACGATAGCCGGCCGCAACGCCTCCAAGGACTGTTGGGCTTTGAAAAGTCGCCAAAAAAGAAGAGAATGTCACGGAAGGAACGCGCCCAACTCTGCAAGCAATTTCTTCCATCACTTGTGTGACCACAACCTACTGCTGCACGGCGACCGGTCGCATTTTAGTGAATTGCTTCTCTTCGTGCCTTCTGATTAAGTCCATGCTTTGTTGTTTTAAAATGAACCAGCTAGGAAAAATGATTTCACACGGCAGCAGTTCACTTCTCACACGGGGAAACAGGATTGGAACCCTACCGGAAGCTGAATCTCGGTTTTAGTATCTGATTTTTGGCAGGATTAAGTTACTTGGGAACGCTCGCGCTTCACGAACAAGACTGGCATAGACCCGTCTTTCGACGTTGTTTTTAATTACATCCGCCAAGGAGGTTATGTTTTCGTCGTGTTTGTCTCTCTGTCTGTCTTCCCGTTTGTCTGTCTGTCACCAAGATAACTCAAAAAGTTGTGAACTGATTTGGATGAAATTTACAGGGATTGTTAGGTATGTTAGGAGGGACAGATGATAAACTTTTGGTAAAGATATGTCAATTCATTTGTTTGTTTGTCTGCGTCATTTTTTTCGATGCCATAACTCAAAAAGTTATAAATGGATTTTGATGAAATTAACATGAGTTGTTGAGTATATAACAAAGAGTAGATGACCAAATTTTGGTAATGGTCCGTTTGTTCGTTCGTTTGTCACTGTTTTTAATTTTATGCTTCTTAGCACAATAACTAAAAAAATAATGAATGGATCTTTATGAAATTTATAGGAATTGTTAGTAATGGTAAAAGACATAAATTATCAAATTTTGGTGCAGATCGGTTGGCTCGTTTGTATGTTTGACTCATATTTGTCATAACGTTTGTTAACAGTAAAACTCAAAAAGTTAGAACGGATCTTCAAAAAAATTGAACAAGCTGTTATTAATATAAAAAGGCACAAATGATTAGATTTTGGAGTTTATGCAAAAAAAATTATGGTTTCAGAGCCAATTTGAATTTTTGCTACCGTTGGCTCACTTGGCGGAGGTATGCGCTCTCAGAGTGCTCTAGTTGAGTATAAAGTTGTCCAATTTATGCATATTTTCTGTTTTGAAAGGGAGGAAGGGGAAAGGGTTGGCATTGCTAGTTAAATCGAATGATGGAGTACATCAAACATTTTGGTGACAAAAAATTTCAATCTTATAATGTGATTAAATATATGCCCATGTATGCATTCATATACATAGATGGGAACGTGAATAATAGTGCAGGCAACTAGTGGGAATCAGGGCGAATGTTTTGAGTTAAAAAAAAAATAATAATAAAACGGTTAGGTAGTTCGGGAGAAAAACTTGTGAAATATTAAGTCTTAATATTTTTCTAACCTTGAGAGTGTAATGGCCCCATTTAAAAGGAAAAGATTGGTGCTCTTCTGTGAGCTTGGAAAAGATGTCGCGTATGCGTATTAGGATAAAATTTCCAAATTTTCCTCATAGGTAATGACTGAAACAGGACAAACATTTTAATCCCTATTTTTAACCTTATCAGGATTAAATACAATTTTTAAGTTTGAGTAAATGGCGCACGCAGCAGGAGAAAATCAATATGAAAGTTTTGAGCGAAAAATTATAAAAATCTGCTCGGTAGTTTGGGAGAAAAAGATTGGAGAACGGATATAATAGTAAATACGTTATTTTATCCTTGATAGTAAGTGGAGGCATTTCGAGGAAAATGATTGGTGCTTTTCGCTGCGGATGAGTAAGATAAAATGCGTTATCCTAAAAATTCTAATATTTTTTCCATAGGTAAAAAATGAAACCTGGGACCCGCACTGTTCAACCTAATCAAGACGAATTTTTAGCCCAAGAACATAAAACTCAGTCTAGTAGTTTTTCACCATGGAAAGGTAATGGGCATTTTGAGGAAAGTGATAGATGCACTTAGCTGTGAAGGAAAAAATAAAGTGCATTGAACGAAAAAATTTTCACAGTTTTCCTGTAAGTAAAAATGAAACGCGGAACAAGTATTATATTTTTCACCAATGTTTTTACCCTAGGAGGAGGTTAACCCATTTACTGAAGCATGCGTACCTTGAATACCATTTTGGTACGATGTGTCCGTCATTTGCAGTTAATGGGTTCAAGTAAGGGTGGTTCAACTTCTAAGTCATCGCTGGCCACTTTCAGGCTCAGCGGTTATATGTAGGGCCAAATACATACTATGACATAAATAGAACGCTATTTTTATTTATGAATATAGGAAATTCGTGTTTTTTCTTATAAATACGAAAAAATACGAGGCAGTACTAGAGAAGCGCTCTGAGAGACCATGTATCCGCCAAGCAGGGCAGTATTAACGAAAAACTCAATTTAATCCTGAAACCAGGATATCCTATCTATCATCACCAAATTTTGGGTCATTTGTGCCCTTGATGTTCACAGCAGTTCCTGTAATTTTTTTGAAGATCCGTCTATAACATTTTGAGTCAAGTTCTGACGAGCATAAAAATATAGTGACACACGGACTGACAGATCGTCACCAAAATTTGGTCAATTGCTCTTCTTCGTAACATTCGGATGCGTTCCATACAGCCAATTTCATGAAGATCCATCCGTTCATAACTGTTTGAGTTATAGTAATGAGAAACAATAGACATAAACAAACAAATGGTTCAACAGATCTAACCGACAGTTTAACTATCTGTTCCTCCTAACTTTCCCTGTAAATTTCACAAAAATCCATCCAAAATTTTGGGTTAGTATTGGTTACAGACAGATAAACTCCGGCAAAAATACAACATATTCGACGGAGGTAAAAAGCTGTTACCGGCCACAGAAAATCAGCCTACGGGCCATTTGTGGCCCGCGGGCCCGTAGTTGAACCACCCTAGTTTACATAAACTTTTTAGGGTTAATTTATTGGTGCATACACTCGGAGGAAATCATGACTAATGTTATGAATCACAAGCCCTAAAAGTCGGTCCATGCAATTTGAGAAAAGAAGTTCTTTACAATTATATGCAAATTATTCTGGCGCGATGCAACACTCTAATTAAGAACGGAAACCGAATATATCGCAAATATAGCAAGCATTAGTCTTCATTCTTGGGGAGGGGGGCGGAGCAAGTCATACTTTGGCCCACCCTTGGGTTAATTGTTTCTAGGAGGTATGAACATGGCACCGTTTGAGCCCCATGGATCCTCCCTCGTGTATACATATATATATGCGCACGTGTGTGTATTAATCTTTGCTAGACATGGATGTTTGAGCATTATTGTATGGTCTTAGTAGAGTCATTATTTCATATTCAGAAAAAGGAGCAAAATATTTTGATATTTATTAAATAAAATTTTTGCTATTTTAACTGTTGTTTGTACAATACAAGTGAAACCATTTCACCTAATTGCAACATTATGTAGTTGCGTGCAGCTGTACCGTAATTAAGGTATCACCAGCGTAACGTGCAATATGGACAAGACGACATATAATAAAATAGTCCTTCTTCACATAACCTTTTTCTTTTCCAAGGAGAAATGCTCTGGAACCAAAACACATATTAAATATGTGAATTTCTAAGAAAGCTCGATCCGCAGCCAACACCCATTCCAATTTTAGAATTAATAAGTAAGCGCAGGCTGCTGCCAGTACGTATTCCAATATTTGAATTAATAAATAAGCGCAGGCCACTGCCAAGACGCTTTCCAAAAGTAAAAATTAATAAGTAAGAGCAGGCGGCAGCTAACGCACATGCCAGTTAGCAGAAATAATAAGATTACTAAGAACTCACGTAAAGTTATCCTCCCCAGGGAATTTACTTCAGAAACTTGACAAATCGAGAACCTGCTGTCAGGGTAATTCTTTTTAATTTAAAATTCATTTGCAATATAAGTGTAGTCATGTGAACGACGTCGCTGACTTTTCCCTCTGAAACGTAATCCTGTTTGAGATTATGCCCGTGCGAGTTCGATCCGCCTTAGTCGACGTAACATCATTTTCAATGCTAACCCGGATTTTAGAGTTACTTTGGTGAGTGGTAAAAAGTAAAATGAAGAAAATGCTTTTCACTTGATGCAAGTTTTAAGAATGCGTTTTTTTTCAAAACTTTGCATTATAAGACATATTGATTACATTTCCTCCATTGTTGGTATTTTGTATTCATGTGGGATACGACAGAGGCGAAAGTCTGCAAATATGTATATATATATATATATATAGATCATGCTTTGATGGAACTCCGGCAGGTAAGTGTGCTCATGTCACAGAATTCAACCGAAGAAGACAACTAGCTCGATAAATATTGTCGAATCGAATCAGTGTATACAAGGAGTTTTGGAGTTTTATCCGCGAGATTATTGGACTACGACGTACCAAAAAAAAAAAATTGTACAAAAATCTGGGCAGAATGCCGCGCTTATACTTGAAAACATTTTCATAAAAAAACTGAAAAAATGCTTATTTAAGCAGCACGTAAACTGAAGATAGTTGAATTGGAGCACGGGAAGACGTGCCGGGGACAATGCTTTTCTCATCCTAGGCGTGTTTTACTACTTAGTAGACACTTGGACGATTTTGGATATTGCCATGGCGACAGGTATTTTAAAAAAATGTAATATAGATAATACCCATTATAATATATTGTCTAAGATGATGATCTCATAATAAATTTTCAGAATAATCTAATACAAAACGTATGTTTACTCTAAATTCTAATGTAATAATCTTATAACTAGTATTTTAGAATAATCTGCTTGTTTCAAAATAGGTCGAGCAATAGCAGCAACAACGTGCTTCTTTTTTAAGTTTTTTTTGCTATAAAAAAATAATTTTCGACACATCATCTCAATACAGTGCGCTACAGTGAAGCGGCAGCGCGGCCGCATAGGCGACACTGCGGGGTTCTCTACACGGCCCGAGTGTTGAGTCTTGTCTGTAGGTGTGAGCAATGCCTGTCAAACTCTTGTCGCCTGAGGTTGTGCTACGATGCGTGCTGAAGGGCTGCTGCCAGTACCCCACTGTGATTTATACTACAACTTTGTACATCACTTAGTTTTGAAATTACTGATGTTTACTCTGGGCCTGTATTTTCAAAACAAAGTACGAATTCGCAGTTTTTTAATGCATGTGATACTGTCCAAGTACAAAAAAGACCAGGAAGAAATAGACAATGACACACAGGAGAGATTGCAACAGGGTGTTCCAGTCACTGTTCCTGATTGTCAGCAATTCAACTTCCCTTGACTACGTTTTAGAAAAAATCGAAACATTTTTTTATTCTGCTTGTATACTTCAATGGTAAATTGAAAAATCTTGCTTACATACTTTTTGCATCTGAGACCCTTGAATGATATTGCACTCGTGCACTTGTGTATACATATTCTTGCTATATTAATTTGTTGACGTTATTTTCTAGCATTGTATTTTCAAATTCAGTCGACAATAATTTTTCTCAGAGTTTCCGCAAATATCAGGCATGTTCGTCCTAAAAGATTTTATGTACTTAGGCACAAATAAATCAATTTTGTTCTATTATTCTTTCGATGCACTAACTGGAGTTTTGTGGCATACCATTACAGCATTTTAGTCCAATTCTTTTGGGGGCTTTCCCGTATGTGCGCTAAATTTATTTTAAAAGACTTTACATAAGTCCAGGTTATTCAATTTCATTATATAATTCTTTTCTACACTAAATTGGGTCTGTTTGTCCTAGAATTTTGCCCTGAAGATCTCTCCGCTTATCTTGATATACATGTAAAAACGTGTGTTAAATTGTGGTTCCAGTGCTGGTTGTAGAGAAAACATAACATAATTTAAGTATTACTTGGAACTCTTCACATTAGACTAAAATTGCACGCCGTGCAGCGTACAGGTTAGCTTTTCTGAAGCCAGGCCGATCGGAAGGTATTGGGTTAGTGTTTAGTTTGCGGTGTTGTGAGGAGCACGGTGAGTAGAGGACATGCAGACGACACTGCAGACTATCTTTGGTGACGTCACTATGCCTGTGATGAGACTAGGATACAGATACTGTATATAGGCCGCTTACGGGCTGGAACTTCCATACCTACCTAAACGATACTATTGGCCTCCTTTGGTGACGTCACTACTGGCCTCCCTTTGTGACGTCATTACTGGCCTCCCATAGTGACGTCACTACTGGCCTCCCTTGCTGACGTCATTTCTGGTTTCCCTTGGTGACGTCACTACTGGCTTCCCTTAGTGACGTCACTACTGGCCTCCCTTAGTGACGTCACTGCTGGCCTCCCTTGCTGACGTCACTACTGGTTCCCTTGGTGACGTCACTACTGGCCTCCCTTGGTGACGTCACTACACCCAATAATAATCATAACTTTCGTCAACAATGTGTTATAGCGACAGCGTTAGCGTTGTTCTGTTCTGCATGTTCTAGATTCTCCGAGTGTACACTGAAGAGGCGCTGAAATGTCTATATCATTCAAGTTCTAGACAAAGAGTAGGGCTACTGTTGCAAATGTCACAGAGGAAGTAGTGCAAATATTCTGAACCTATATACAAATGAAAATTACTGGTCGCGGGTATATATATGTCTCAGTAAATGATATGTATATACAGTATATGTATATATACAGTATGTGGCTCACGGGATCGAACCACGGACCTATGAACGGAGAGGCGGGGTCACTAGGCCCCGGAGCTAACAGAAAAGTATATGCAATAAGTGAAGTACTACAGCCTGCCCCGCTCCTCTACACCGAGAGTTCAGCTTGCAGCCCTTACCTCTTATATGGAAGCTCACAGTCTTCCCGCAAATATTACTAATCCAGTATGTTTCAGATTACCAGTCAAACTCGCACCTGGAAAGGTCCAGGAAGGGAGTTCAGACCAGAAAGCGAAGAGTGTAGCAGGAGGACTCAATGGGGCTAAAACAAAATGTAGCCGTGTCCGCATGTCGGGGAATGACGTCACATCGACGAGTCGAACTATTTGAGAGTGGAACCTCAGGCCTTCGTAGGTTAGACTTTCACTCCTAACCAAAAACATAAGCAGATACCACGAGAGCAGTAATTGCTCAAATTTTCTGCACTTGACAATCATTTTACCGTGTTTTGTGTATTGGTGCACCTCAAGTAGCTGGCCAGTCAGGATCGGGAGATTGAATGAATTAAAGTCGAAAGAATACGGTGACATGTTAAAATGTGTTTTGTGAAGAGCACTGCGAACTGAACACAAAGTGTAAATAAGGCTTCACTTCAAAGAAGAAGTTAAATCAGGGTGCTATATCGGCCCAAATCTTGCCTCTAGTGGTGTGAAAGTTTCCACCATCCTCCATTACGATTTGCTATTGATAATTGTTTATCGTTCAATTAGTACATGCTCTCTTCATTACCTCCGCCAAGGAGGTTTTGTTTTCGTCGTGTTTGTCTGTCTGTCTCTTTGTCTGTCTGTCACCAAGATAACTCAAAAAGGTATGAACAGATTTGAACGAAATTTACAGGGGCTGTTAGGTATGTTAGGAGGAACAGATGATTAACTTTTGGTGAATAATGTCCATCCGTTTGTTCATTTGTTTGTCTGCCTTATTTTCTCAATGCCGTAACTCGAAAAGTTTCAGATGGATTTTTATGAAATTCACATGAGTTGTTAGGTATATAACAAAGAGTAAATGACCAAATTTTGGCAATGATCCGTTAGTTCGTTCGTTCGTTTGTTACTGTTTTTAGTTTTATGCTTGTTAGTACAATAATTCAAAATATGATCAATGGATCGTAATGAAATTTATGAAGGTTGTTGGTAATATTAAAAGACATAAATGGGCACATTTTGGTGCAGATCGGTTAGTTCGTTTGTATGTTTGACTCATGTTTGACATAACGTTTGTTAGCAGTATAAATCAAAAAGTTATGATCGGATCTTCAAAAAAATTGCACAAGCTGTTTTTACTATCAAAAGGCACAAATGATTAGGTTTTGGATTTCATACAACGAATATTATGGTTTCAGAGCCAATTTGAATTTTTTGCTACCGTTGCCTCGCTTGGCGGAGGTATCCGCTCTCTGAGTACTCTAGTTTATTTATGCTCTCAAAGGATAAAATTTCCACCTGATGGCGATATTTTGGCCGAAAATAATTAAAATACTAATAGGCTGCTTAGCCGTAGCTTCGTTGAAGGTACGGCATCGATGATCACTCCACTTTCCGATGCTATATAGTTTCTCGTGAGTTCTCCCGTTACGCTCTTTGTTTCCGAACTTAGTCTGTGAGCTGCCAGCTTGGTTATTCCAGATGCGAGTACGACTATTGATCTTAGGAGGAAAAGAAGCACCAAGCTACATATAAAAAAACATTTCTGTACTTTCGATGCAAAGGTTTCGGAGCATATAAAATCTATCTTCAGTGCTAATTAAGATTACAATAATCTGCAAGAACGTATTAAATGTAAGTACAATGGTACAGCAATAATAGTTTCTCAAATGTCTAAAAAAGAATAAACACTACCAAACTAACATCAACATTTGTGCCTATAGAACCTTAAGATTGCTACCGATAGTAAACTATTTAATGTATGATATTTAAAGATGTGGCCAATTGACAGTTATTGAGAGCTGGTTTGCGGGAACTGATACAGATGAATTCTAGAATTCTAAGGTCTTGTGCATCTTGGCAACTGTCTTTATGTGGAAATTCTAATTAAAATTACAATGATCTGTAAGGACGAATTAAATGTCTACCGAGGGGCATACAATTAGGAGAATGAATTTCCACATAATAGACAGTTGCCAAGATGCACAAGACCTTAGAATTCTAGAATCCATCTGTATTTGTTCCCGTAAACCAGCTCTCAATAACTGTCAATTGGCCACAGCTTTAAATATCATCTACTATATAATAATTCACGTCGTGTTTTTATTTATTTATTTATTTATTTATTTATTTATTTATTTATATATTTATATCTTTCCTGTCACGCTCTATGGGAATAAGATAGGAGAAAAT